>VZTT01056339.1:6741-22185 GCA_013400855.1 Buphagus erythrorhynchus
TAAGGGCCTTTTGGTATCAGGAGAAAATCTATTTTTGAAAAGTATAAGAACAAATCAATTGGTACAAGTAGTATTATTACTTGGTGGGGGAACACCACCACAATCCCTCCCCTCTCCAGATTTATTCCTTTTGACTTCCATTCTTGAACAAATGCAGGAGGACTTCCCATACCTTAATAGGCAAAATTATCTTTAGTACAGAATTTCTGTATAATTGGGTTTTGGAAAAAATAGGAGAAGGTATTGAATGAAAAATAACCAAGGAGTTTTAAGTCTTGAAACTAAGTATCTGAAATATTATCTTGGTTGGTGAACTGAGTAGGTTTTGGTAGATTTAAAACAATTTTGTGCCCTTAAAGTCGAGAAGTAATATGTTAGCTCGTAGGAAATTTCCTTGTGAACCCACGTGGTTGCACCTCCAGAAGTCTACCTAGGAAACACAAGTCACTGTACTTCCAAATTAAGTAGGCATGTGTTTATGTAAATTAATACTGCTCTGGAGAAAGAACGAATGCTCAAAAGCCATGCTAAAAATGTGGAGTAGCAAATAATTCTCCAGTTGCAGAGACCCTTCCATTCATATCTGTGGCTTCTTGCAAGAAGCCACAAAGTAGCTGTGTTTCTCTTCATTGCTGTGTGTATTTTTAGAAGTGAAGTACTGGACCATAGATTAAGAAGAAATTTGTGTTCAGGATGTGTGTGGCATAGAGGACATATTTTCATTATGGAGTAAACTAGTAGGAAAAAACTCTGGAGATTATTTAATTCCATTAGAAAGAAGTCTTGTGANCATTAGAAAGAAGTCTTGTGAAATCTCTTTGCACTTTTAAAAGGAATGAACAAAGCAAACACAAGAAACAGCAAGTTGGGAAAGTAGAGAGCAGTTGAGCATAGCTAAATGGCAACTGCTGAAGTATCAGAGTGCTCAGGAGAGTGTGGAGGGAAGCTGGCATGGTCAAAATGCTGACAAGAACAGGTCACTACCAGAGCAACTTGGGATGCTCCTGCTGTGTTCACAGGCTCACAGATTTGTTCTCAGCAATATCTGAAATGCTGGTAGGAGGCGTGTCAGTAGTATTAACCAGATGAGATTTCCTAAAGTTCCCGAAGAGAGACAGCGATTTGCTTCTGCTTTCTTTCTCTAAGGCTATCCTGTAAATGACTTCAAAAAGGAGCAAAGGAACGTGAGGTATGCGTAAAGGAGGAGGTTCTGTAAATAGCATGAAGCCATTGCACTCTGTTAGACAACAGGGTCAAAATGGTAGCAAGAGTTAATGCAGCGTGGGGCTAGGAACATCTCCATATTGTGCATTTAATGCTACCTAAGGGCTAATGTAAAGTTAAGTTGGGAAAACTTCAAGTATTAACCTTGATTTACATTTAATGAATCATCAGTAAAAGCTCATCCTCTCCTTGGCTGCCTTATTTTCCTGTGTGGACCCAACGGCCTGTTGCAGCCAGACATGTTGCTGTTGTCTTTCTAAGAGCAAGTCACAGTAGTGGGAAGAAGCTTGGCAGGGCAGCACAACTCTGAGCCTATTAAAAGCAGCATCAGTTTGAAGTTACCTGCTTAAAAATAACATGGCATCTCCTATTGCAGCAGCTGGTTAATAAGCAATTACTTTCAACTTAAAAAAAAAAACAAAACCACAAAAAACAACTGAAACCCCAAACCCAATTGTAACCAGAATGACAGCTGCTATTTCTGAAAGTAAACACAGCAATGATCAGTCAGCCTAACACTTACCTGTAGTATCATTTCTCACCCTTCTCACACCTAGTTTTAGAACAATGTAAATCTGTTTGCTAGTAGAAGGTGCAAGAAGGCCTTTGGTCATTTCCTGTAGAGATACAGGAGCTGATGGTGGGAAACATCATGTAGAATTCGTGAGGTCTGTGGCCAACTGCTTGTGCTCTGCAGCTGATAGAACAGCTCCAGATCGTCTCTCTGACAGGAGATTACTCTCATAGTACAGAAATCAAGCTTTCACATAGATGTCAAATCCAAATTTCTTGTCTGATGATTTGTCAAGCAGAAGGAATTTGAATACCTGCTGCATAAGGGCAAAGACTGCTTTATTGATCATTCAGTGCACTGGGCTGCCATCTTTCCAAGTTGGCATTTGCATGCCTTGCCCCATTTTCTTCTTGTGTTCATAAGTAGACCTGTTTTCTCACAGATCTTCAAAAGGGTTGCATAACCCTTTTTTTCCCCTACTATGATTACACACCCTTTGCCAACTTCCAAAAACATTTATATGGAAAAAACTTCATTGCAGCAAAGTATTTAAACTGCCTTCAGGAAAATTTAGTGGGAACAGGGAAAGCAATAGCAAAGAATAGCCAGTATCAAATCACCAGCCAAATCTTTAAGCTACCACCATATCGCTCCTTGCACCTTGCTCTGCTTCATTAGGCACTTTGTAGTGTTCTGGTCTACCGTCGGTAAATCCAGAAGTAGTATCACTCTAAGTCCATTAAAACACCTTTTGTTAAAATAACTTTGTGCGACAGGTAATTTTTGAAGTGGCTGAACTGTATTTTCCCTAGTAGTGAATTTGGGGCCCACAGAAATATGCAGTACCCACCAATTTGAAGGGGATAAATTTTTTTTTTTTAAGTTTAGGCTTAGGTGTAGCTTCTTTAGTGTCTGATGCTAGCCTGACCTTACTATTAAAGAAAGCTGTTTATGGATGTGGTTGATGTTTTTGATTCTCCATTTATAGCTGAAAATGTCAGCATGCCAAAATTATGATGTAAGTTACTAAGAGAAACATTTCCCTAATGTTTAACTTTGGAAAGTATCACCTCTGCATCTACAGTGTCTTCTCTGTGCCTGTATTTACATTGTAAATGTACTGCTTCTCAAAGTGAGCCATGGCTTTTGAAGTTGGCAGTGGGAGGTTTTACCAGGAGTTTGGTGTGCTGCTTTGGTGCCTGATGCTTGTGTGTTGGTTTCTACATTTCTCAAGACTGTCAGCAAAGGTTTTGTCCTTGCCCTCAAGTTTCTAGGTGTTTCTGAGAAGATATACTTGAAATGCTAACTATAACTTCCAAATATATTGTTTTCTCAGTGAATACAGTAACTATGGTGTTTTTTTGATGATAGGATTAAGTTTCAGAATAAATTCAATTATGTTTACAGAGTTTATTTGGAGAAACTAGAGAGCTAGACAGATATAGACAGCCAGATCCTAGACAGACCAGAGAAGAAACAAAGGCAGAGTCTTGGATTAGATTAGATGGGAAAGTAGTACATACTGCAAATTGGAGATAATACATCAAAAACATAGGTGTACACAAAAAAAGCAGACCTGAGGGGAGGGGAAAAACATGGGAACTTCAAATATCCACCAGAGTGGTAGCATGGTTAATATGCAGCTGAAAAGGGTGAGGAACACAGCTCAGTGAAATATACCAGTGACAACTGAGAAATGCAATCATTACATCAAGTTATTTCTGATACTTAGCTACAGCTGCAATGCTATGCTGAAAGTTGATAATACTAAAGGTGACTGGAATTGAGAATGAAGTTAAAAAATCTGTCAGCTCTATGTATAGTAAAGTATTTTGCATAAAGCTTACCTGTAGTTCACGCAGGAGTAAAATACTCGTTTGACTTCCACTGGATTCTTTTTAAGCCTTAAGTGGTTCTAGTATTACCAGGACCTTTATTGTGAAAATACTCATTTGTCATATTGGTACAAATGGAACAATATGATGGTGTTATATATAAATTAAAGTCCAAAACCATCAAACTCTGCCTTGGTAGCCTTAAGAGTATAGCTATAGCAGCTAGAATAGCTATGAATATTATCTCAGTAAAATTTCCATCAACTCTTTGAAAAGACCCAACACAATTTTACTGCTTCTGTGCTTTCTGCATTTTGTAATTTATTTTTCTTTTTCTTCCAGCTTTATCTTCAGGCAAGAATGAAAGGAGACTGGGCAAGACTTTTACGTCCCACTATACAATTTGGCCTCATTGCTGCATCTATCTATGTGGGTCTCTCACGTGTTTCTGACTACAAGCATCACTGGAGTGATGTTTTAACAGGACTTATCCAGGGTGCAGTGGTAGCTGTGCTCATTGTAAGTAATTCCTGAAGGGGTGGGTATGTGTAAATGCTGGTTTTATGAACAGCACCATAGAATGGCAGGCTGTGTTCAGAGGAAAGCAAACCTGTATTTCTAACACTTCAAAAATTGCTGAAGCAGGGAAACAACTCCTTGAACTGGGTGTAGCAATAGTACCTTGGGGAGTGAGGCAGGCTCTGGCCCAATGAGATAAATGGTAGTTTTAGCCATTGGACAACATGAAATTGTCTCTGCTCAAGAGCTTTTCAAATAACTAAGATGGAAATGGTAACTGCAAATCATGTAGGCCTCTCTACATAAATCATGCTTTTTGCTTCTAACCAGATTCAAAATCTCAAGTACAATAGCAGAGAATTCTGTATAAATTAAACAGGGGGGGAAAAGGCCTCGAAGAATAAGGAGAACACCAAAGTGTCTGCCTTTGCCACCTTACACAGTTTTTTCAGTCTGATGGGAAGTTAAAAACCCTTCACCACTTCTTGTGTGCATTCCTAGTACTAAAAATGTGTTCACCACAAGGAACCTGTGATGCTTAGCTGTACTGATGCGTATAAAGCTATCCCAGGAAACAGACACTTGCCTAAACTTGTCACATCAGGCCCAGTTGACTTAGAGACAACAGTTGGAGTGGGTGTCACCAGAGTGCCCATGGCTAATTCATCCATGAGAAGGGATATATCAGGACTTCTGGATCAATGGGAGTGAACTGAGGTCAGACTGAAGAATTCAGTTACCAAGAACTAAGGCTTAGCTGGGAAGAACCACCTCCATAATAAATGCTTTGTCTGCTTTCTCAGGTCAGAAGGGTACGGTTCAAGACAAAGCTGTCTACTAATTGCAACCAATAATCAAAACAAATCTTGGAGCAGCTCTGGGAAATTGTACAGGCTGCATTAGCTGTTACTGAATGGCTACATGTTGGCATAATCCTACCCCTCATTTTTGTCCAATCTCTTAAGAAAAGGAGTTCAGAGAGTAAGAAACATCAGAGATCAAAGAGGTGAGGACAGTTTTATTAGGAAAACAAGTTTAGTCAAGGATGTTGGATGATTCAGAAGGTGTTTGGTAATACAAGAAAGAGTAGAAAGTAGCATTACAGTGAATAGAATTGAAAGGTCAGGAAATTATTTTTAAAAATATACACTAGCACCAACCACGACCCTCAGACTCTTATGTGAAAGAAGTGATGAGTTCCTCTCCAAAAACAGCAAGCAATTGCAAATGCATCACTAAATTGAACTGAGGGAATCTGGCATTAAGTGGAAGCTGAAACTCCCCTGGTCTGTGGCTAAAGCAGTGTGCTGGATCCTCAGCCAGCTGCCAGTGTGGTGGGAGATTGTTTCTTCTGCCATGGCCAGTGTTCCACAGTTCTCAGAGTTGCCAGGGGAGGGGAAGACAGAATACAGGAAGGGAAGGGATCATGTGTGGCTTCTCATTTATTGCACTCCATGCAGCACTGTGCCCAGCACATCTGTGGTGGGACTTGGTGAAATGAGCAGTGGAAGACAGCAAGCTGCAGAACTGGATCAAGCACCTGTATTGTACTGAGGGAGATGGCTCCTAGCTGTGAAGAAGTGAGGTGCTATGTTTAAAGGCCTGCAGGAAAGGACTACAAAGGCAGAGCTGGCCTTACAGCTGCTGGGTCCAGCTAAAGCACCACCTCTCCTGTTCTGCCTAAATTACAGAAAAAACTTTTAACTAAACTTGCATTGTGGGCCTTCAAAAAGCACATTTTGCTCCTTCATTTAGAGCTGTTCAAACTATGGCTGTTGTAATGAAGCAGTGCTGGGTAGTCAGCAGTTAGTCAGCACAAGCCTTGAATTTGGCTTTAACCATGAGTGGCTAGATGGTCAATGGCCAGGTGAAAAGCTATTGAAAGAACAGATGTCTGAATTTTGTACAAGATTTCCCTGCCATTTTCTAATGTTTCAAACTGATTAAGCTTTTTATTAGTTTTGATCCTAGAATTTGCCTGCTGCAGAGCCCTTGTTTCAAAGACTTATGAGTGCAGGTCTAATTTAACACTAACTAACACTTAACACTAATTTGTTCACTTAGGTTGTGTACGTGTCAGACTTCTTCAAAGTGAGAGGGTGTACATTTCAACCAAAAGAAGATTCCCATACAACCCTACATGAGACGCCAACAAATGGAAATCACTTTGGCAGCAATCATCAACCATGAAGAATGGCCCATATCACCTACACTGCTCTGAAAGAAAACAATTTCACATGTCTAACTGTAATATACGTAATTGCCTTTAAGGGACTGCTGCTGCTCTTGGATGCTCACTTCACCTGTATATAGTAACATCTACTACAGTTATTGTACATCTAAACTTTAAATTTCTGTTGGTTCAAGCTCCTTGCTTAAAAGAAAGCTATTAAAATTGTAAATTTTTATTGAAAACTGTAACAAGTTATATTACATACATTGCTGTTTGTACATGCCTTGTTCAATCAACTGTGGTTTAAGTAAACACCATTAAAAGGAATTACTTGATATGGAAGCCACATGTGACACTGATGAATTTGTTCCATCATGTCAGTATAGTTTCTGGAAGACATCTGCTCTTACAGGTAAAGGCTTGCAGCAAACACAATATCTCTCTTGATTTTTGTAATCCCTATTAAGAAGGAAAAAAATATTAGTATCTAAGAGTCTTAACTGACACAACCACTATTTAAAGTATAGTTACAACCATGTTACAAGTATTAAAGGGAAGTCATTGTACATCCATTTTTAGCCACCCTTTAAGTCAAACTTTGTAATAAAGATGTTACCTGGAAAGATAACAGCAACAGTGCTGTTTACTATGAAGTCAACACAAGCAGTTCACATTACAAAACTATTCACCTTGAGCCATCACTACCTGTGCAGCTCCTTTCCCCATCACTTTTTCTTCTAAAACTGCTTCATATACTGTCAAAGTGAAATACATACCCTCTGCAAACTTATTTTCCAGTTCTGTATTCCCAATGGCTTTTGCAGCCTGGCACATCTGCCGAAGCAGTTCTTCTAGACGCCTCATGCAACGAATTATGCTACCTGTATGAAAGAGCAAGGGAAAACTTTGTGCCACATCATGTAACTGGTCCTGAATTACTCATAGTTCTTCTACAACCCTGTTCAATTTATCTGGAAGCCAAAAGTCTTATTTTCTGTTTGCACAGTAAATTTCTCTGTGAGGCATTGCCTTGAAGCTGTTTCCAAATGCTTGTCCTTTCTACTGTCTTTACAGTCTCTAATATCTCATCACACTACTTTCTGGGCTGTTGAGTAATTCCTAGCCAATTTTTTCTTTCAAGTACTTGTTAAGACTTCCTCTAAAACCATAGAGCATTAGGAGATTCACAACTTCACTGCTTCAAGAACTACCACAGGTGTATTTTGGGATTGTTTTTATAAGCCTTAGTTCTTTAGCTGGCAAAGGCAGTAAAACAGTAAGTGATCTATCTTACTACTCCTGTGCTACACAAGAGTCCATGGACCACTCTACTACTCCACTGCATGGTTACAATAATGCACACAAGCATCTTGCCACAGCTCCTACATTGCAACCCAACACCCATTTGTGATTTATTATTAATTTATCTCCTCTTTGAACTTTCCTCACAGCTCAGCCCAGGTCACTGCTACAGATTTCACAAAACAACCCTAAATGCTTCTGCTCTTCTGGCCACAAGCAAATAGTATCGTGTTTGGTCATTTCCTCCAGCAGCAACTCCAACAGTCAAAGTTACTGTAGGCAAAATAACTGTTATTGAGAGAATATGGAATGAAGGGCTTGAGAGCAGCCCTGCTGAGAGGGGGTGC
The DNA here is from genome assembly GCA_013400855.1 of Buphagus erythrorhynchus. NCBI lineage: Eukaryota > Metazoa > Chordata > Aves > Passeriformes > Sturnidae > Buphagus > Buphagus erythrorhynchus. Next base: position 14,656 of record VZTT01056339.1, read on the forward strand.
TGCTGGATGACAGGCTCTGTATGACCATCAGTGTGCACCTGCAGCCCAGAAAGCCAATTATATCCAAAGGAGTGTGGCCAGCAGGGCAAGAGAGGTGATCCTGCCCCTCTGCTCTCATGAGACCCCACCTGCAGTGCTGCATCCAGCTCTGGGGTCCCCAGCACAGGAAGGACATGGACCTGTTGGAGCGAGTCCAGAGGAGAGCCACCAAGATGATCAGAGATGGAACAGGTCTCCTTTGAGGGCAGGCTGAGAGAGTTGGGGTTGTTCAGCCTAGAGAAGAGAAGGCTCCAGGGAGACCTTATTGTGACCTTTCAATACATGGAAACATTCAAGGTCAGGTTGGATGGGGCTCTGAGCAACAAAATTTAGGGGAAGATGTCCCTGCTCACTGAAGGGGGTTTGGTCTATACAACCTTTCTATTACCCCCTTCAGGCATAATATCTGGGAAGAAAACATCAATATGAACAGAACATTGTTCCAAGCTCTTGGGAAAGTGAGATATGATAAAGTAATGCTTCTCTTCTAAAAAGCATTCATAGGCCCTCACTAGGCCGTGTCAATTTCTACAGTGAGAACATTTTGTGTAAGAGCAGCAGTCTGTAAAACCTGTTGCAATGGCACAAGATGGAAAAACCCACACATAGCCTATTGAGCACAGAGCACACACCAACACAAGTGACCTGTGGGCAGCTGCCCCGAGCACGGCTGTGCTGCACTGTGGCAGGCCCTGGCTCAGCTGTCAAAGATCCTGCTCATCTCTATTTACAAGGCCGACCCCGACAGCCATTCCAGGGAGTTCTCCTTTACAGGCAGCGTAGCTGGGCTTGTTGCAGACATAGTTTTTTGTGCAAGAAAAAGAAAACTGCAATTTTAAAATGAATTACTATTGTTTATACTTCCATAAAGCAGGAGTTGGTCTGCAGTTAACAGATAGGATACTTAGCTTAGTGTTCTTTCCTAATGGTTTTCAAAAGCTGCTCTTATTTTTATTTCTTCCTAACACACACATTTCAGCTTAAAGACAAGGTATTTTCATTAGCAAATCAATCCTACTCCCCTTTGTGGCAAACACACTTGTTCTTGGAACACTCAGGCTTATTTTGTATTCTGATTTTCTTTGAAGTCACTACAGTAACTTGGATAACCAAGGTAAACTACTCTGGGATTTAGGAATACCACAATCCATTTAGGCACACAAAACCAACAATGGATGCCTGAAGTGCTTTCCCTTCTATTGGACAAAGCACAGAAAACCAGCCTACTGAAAGTTAAGGGAAGAATCATGCATTAACCCCTGTTACAAGAGCTGACCTTCTCAAAACAGGCCACTAAGATCTAATTTTGAGGGAGCTGGCACTATTGAGTAGAACAAAGCTGACTGTCTTAGTACAAATGTGGTAAATGGAAAGTGTTACTGCTCAGTGTATTCTGAACATTCAAGTGTCAATGTAAAATAAGCCAGCTGCTTTGATGTTCCACATACTCAGGGTGTCTCCACAGCAAATGGAAGACTCAGATACTCATTGAAATAGGAGAAATCTGCTGACTGCATAAGCAAAGCCAGCCAGGATTTGTGTTGCTCAAAAGTAACTTTCTTTAGGAAATTCCTGGGTCTATGCATTGGATTACATGCATGAATTATGTGCATGAACTCCCTTGTTATAAGGGAATCTGCAAACCTTTGCAAAGAAGAAAACAGCATTTGAGAGAGGCAGCAGTGACAGTAACAACTTCAAAAAAGGAACACTTCTAAGACTGGTGCCTCCATCCTACTCCTCACAACTTCCAACAGGCTGGTTTTTCATTCTGGTTCAACCTTTTAATTCTTGTTTGACAACCCTTTGGATGGTTTGTTTTTCCAAAATACCAGGGCTGTAAATCATAATTTCACTTTTAAAAAGTGAAAATGAAGTATTCCTCCTCAAGGAGCAGTTTCTAGTACTCCAATTTTAGGAGCCAAATTGATCCACCTGACACATTATACCTAGGCTTTGCAACTATCTCCATTGCACTGCTATGCAAAACTATTCAAAAGAGAGACCTGGTTACCACTTCTCACTTCTGTCATCATTAAGTCAGCAGGAGGAATTGGTTATACCAACTGGTTATACCAAATAAATAAAAAACTTAACTATAAAATGAGGACAAGTGCAAGAGCTGTACTTCCTGATGACAAGCATTTGGAACATGTTTTTTCCCCCCTTTAACTAGAAAAAGTAAGCATTACCTTTTGTTGTAATGCTTAAAATTTCTGAGTTTTCTAGAAAGTTTTTAGAATATAGAGATATCCCTTTAAAAAACCTTAGATTCTGAATCATCAAGAGTGTGTAAATATAAATTAACATATACAGTAAACAATTTCTTCCCCACTTGATTTTAGCCATACAGTTGCTTGAATACATCTGAGTTTACTATAAGGTTATTCAGTATTACCATTCCCTGTTGTAGAATTGCCTTCTAAAGAACAACTGATTAGCCTACCTTCAAAGACATCAGTCATTTTGCAGATGTGAGCAAAGTTAGCTCCATTTGCCCATGTATACACAACATCCATTAGGTTGGGTCTGAAAGAATTCAAGTAATTTTCTTCATCAGTTTCCAGTTTTGCTTCTGCTGACACCTTGGCAATTCTCTTTGCACACTCCTTTAAAATAAAATATTTTATACATATAATATATTTAATTAGAGTAAATACTTAACTGACAAAAAGACATGCACATTATTAGGTACTGCATTACAGGATGAAGTTTCCTTTCTAGGGTGAAATTATTCAGAATCAAAAAGTAAACAACTGTTTACATGAAGTCTGCCTGCACTAACAATCTACAGTGTAGCAAGCAAGCTTATAAAACTTTTAGAGGCATGTCCAAAATTAGCATAAAGATTTCTTGCAAACCATGTAACACATTATTACACATTGCAAAATCACAAGCAGTGCCAGCTGAATTCACTGATGATCCAAAATTAGGTCTTTACTGTCCACTTAGTACACATTACTCATGAGCTTTGCTCATGTTAACATTAACCCTGAGCTCAGACGGATTTCTAATTACCTGCATTTGCCGAAGTGGTCCTGCCAACTGCTCAGTCAATTTTGGCATTTCACTGGACTGAAAAAGAAGACATTAAACAATCTCAAGTGCTCCCATACATTTGCTCTATACCAAATTAAGTGCAAAAACAGAAGTTCAGTGCATGATACTACCATCCCAGATTATTCCAGTAACTTCTCAAATCTGTTACCAAACACTAAAATTGCTGAATTCCCCAAATGTTTGCTTCTCAAACTATATCAGAACATGAAATCTTTCTGTATAATATACCAACATTATGAAAATCAGCACCTGCTTTCTGGATATTTCTAAAATTCCCTCTATTTAGTTGTATCATTGTTCTGAACTGACAAATGAACTGCCATTAACTACTCTGATAGTTACAAGCTCTTCTTTTTGATTACAAAATGTTTCGAATAACTTAAGCATCAGTGGCAATATATGAAAATATGGCTTTTCAAAATACAGGAACATCTTTATGCCCTAGCTGTTTAGACTCAAGCACTATTGTTGAGTGAATCCCAATATTCTAATTAACAACAGCTTACCTCAATTTCCTGTCTACTAACAAATACATTAGCATCTGCTGCTAATGTTTTTTTCCATATTTAGAATCAACATGAGTGACACATCTTCTTAGCTACTTGCAAAAACATTTAATATGGAAGTTTACTTTTACTAACTTTCTGGGGTGATACTAACCTTGTATACAGCTTGCAGGTGGGAAAATAGTAACATCTGATATTAAATGCCCATGTTTTTCCTTTTTAAAATGTACAGTCTGATTTTAACAGCCTTTTTTGCTATCAATTCCATGTGATACTGTTATTTTGATCAATGTTCAAGGGGATTGACCATGTAACATAACACAGACACGTCTGAGAATTAAATATACACTCACCCCAGAGTCTAGGGTGCAGTTATTGTTGAGCATCTTCTTGAGATAATCATTCTACATTTTAAATTATATGGAAGGGGGTGTATTAACAGCATCACATATGCTAAGAATCTACTGATACTGCTTCATTGCAAGAGGAAGACTGCAATTCGCTAAGTTCAACATAAGTTCACATCAAACACCTTAGGAAATTATAAAAACTGCAATGGCTCATACTGTTATGACCAATTTCTGCAACTGAATTAAAAACAATATTGTTAGAAGACAGCAATGTCTAGAATTCTTGAAGTAGTAACTCACATTCTCTTGAAACACAAAACAGCTGAGTAGTGCAGTTGCCTGTTCTGCAGACAAGTCATTGAAGAGACCATTAAACATCATTTCTGTCAGGAGTAGTTCATCAGCACTAAAATAAAGAGAAGGAAGCTTAGGGGAAAGACTTACTGATATGTAATTTTTAAATGAAGAACTATTACTTGTGGAGCAACTGGATATGGATAAAAAAACCAGCATCTTAATTTTACTGTTGGGGGACACCAAATACACACACACGCATACACACACAAATATATTTGCTTTTTAGGCTGAATGCTAATTATTAAGAGACTGCAACAGTATTTTAAAGAAACTAAAAGCATTTACTGGACTACAATGAAACTCTCCTGACAGATCATATGAATTAGTATGAATAGTTGATTTAGTCAGTTTTTATCAAACAGAGTATCAAGAGAGCAGAAAGAATCAAGGAGTTGGGCAACTTAGGAAAAGGACTAAAACTAGTACTGCTGCTGCTTAGAAAAGATTCAACTGGGTATTTCCAAAATACTGAAGAAAGGAACAAATTTGCTTCAATTTACTTGAAGAATAAAGACTTAATCATGAATTATAAAAGTAAGTGCATGACACAGATACAAAATCCAAACATACTTATTTGGATAAAACACCCAATTTTTGGTAAGACCAAACCTCTATTTTTAGAGTTTATCAGAAAAAGGCACAGGAGGGGGGAAAAACAAAGTAGGATTTTTTTTAAAAAAGATGTGTAACTCAAACAGTTCCAGGCAATCAGGAAGTAGATAAAATTCTGATTCAGCTTCCCCACTTGCTATCAAATTTTGCAGGGCAATTAGCTATGAAAGAAATAGCAATAGCAGCTTTCAAGCTTACCTGTAAGACAAGGAGTACAGCAGTCAGTGTGACTTTTAAAAATACAAAATCCTATCAAAATCTGAGTTACTGTAAGATATTCAAGTCTGACTCATGATTTTTTTCATCTTTTTCAATATATATGTACCTGATACATGCATTACAGGGAAAATCCATCACTTCATAGATTCCTATGGAAGTGATTTTGCTCTATTCCAAACCTGTCAGGGACTTGGTAACTGGTGACAGTCATTGCTACACTCATTCGTCAGTGATTGGACCAACAGCCCTGGTTCAACATCAGCCACAGAAATCAAGACCTTCCCCTCATGCAATGTACAACCTTAAATGAAAACATGCTATTACCTAAGTCAGGCACAAAATAGCTGTTGTTTTGGAATTTTCATGTCTACATTTTAATTTTAAAATCCGTTGTATTTTGTCCTTAAGTTGTTACCTTTACTTATACTGCTTGAATCAGTGTTATTACCTTTATTACACAGAACACAGTATCTGAAGAACCTTTTTTCTAATGGTCTTAAAACTTTAAAATATAAACATTATGTACTAATTTCAGCAAGGACAATAAAGTGTATATTCACAACAATGAACAGTTTGCACAGAAGCCAGTTACCTGCTGATTTCACAAGCAACCCGTCCTTTCATCTCAATAACATCTGAAGACGTGGCAAACCCCAGTCTTCTCAAAACACGCTTGCGGCATTTGAGTTCATCCATTTGCAGGACAGTCCTGGCTTTCTTCAATTCTCGCTTTGCTACTTTAATATCCATAGCAATCTGGGGGGCCAGAAGGAGAGGAATTACACCTTGCAGGTTTAACAGATGCAACTGTTTTAAAGACATTGTTTAATTTACATGAAGGCCTCAGAACAATGGCTTATGAACATACTACTTGACTAGTTGACTTGCGTAGGTCTTCTAAGAGGAAGGTTTAAACAAATTTAATAACAGTAACAATAATAATTTAAAAAATCAGCTCAATTTACCCACCAAAACCTATGATAAGCTTGGGAAGTTAAGCTATTTACCCACAGTGGGAAACAAACCAAACCAGCCCGCACTAAAAAGAAAAAGAAATAGTCCTCTATTGAGAAATGAGCACTCATCTGAGACCTATACTAAGTCTCAGCTAACCAATTATTCAATGAAATGTAAGCCAAAGGCATTATTTTCTGTAAGAACTTCTCCAGTGGCTTGCAGCTCATCACAGTCACTGTCTACATCCTTACAGCAGACACCCTCACAGAAAGCTGCCTGGTCCATCAGGTCTTACCACATTCAACTCTGTACTGCCCATACCAGAACCACCTCACTTCTGTGAAGTGGCTCCTGGAGAACCTGTTTTCTCAAGCAGCAGAAAAACTTGAGAGCTGGTTTTATGCACAACCGATTTCAGTCTAAGAGGGTACAAATCTATATAGATAAAGTGCATTGCTTCCTGCATTGCTTCCAGGCTGAGAGTCAGCTGGCACACCTGTCAAGCTAATAAGCCCCATCAATTCAACTTAGGTTTGCACAAGTGTATTAAAAATTATACAGTAAAATTATCTATGAAGACTTTTCCTATGCTACATTGTGCTATGTCTATTCAGTGAAAAAGACCCCTGTAACCTTCTAATTCCTGAAAACTTCCTCTGAAGTTTTCTTTTCAGACATACTTTGCATCTGTACCAATGAAGGGCCGTTCTGTTAGTGAGATTCAATAATTTTAAAGGGTTGATTTGGGTTGTGCAAATAAAAAGAAAAGCAAGTAAGAAGACAACCTCCCTCCTCCCTCTGCAGCTAAACACAAAGTTATTTGGTTTGTATCTTTACCTGTGCTTTTTTTTCACAAAGTTTGTATATGGTTTCCAAGTTTGGATCATTGTGAAGAGGATGTGAATACATCCTATGCTCAAATGCCTCTATTTTTTGGATTACTTTTTTCAACCCTTGGTCTTTGATGCCCATGTCATCAATAGGGTCTAGTAAGGGAACTCCATCAGGAAACCGTTTCTGTACTTCCTAAAATGATGAAAAAAATTTTTTTAAGATTAATACCAGCAAAATAAACTGCATGTTATAAATAAGCTGGCGTAACTACAGAGACACGGGAGGCTGTAATGTAAGTTACATAATGTTTCAGCAGTTTTCAAAATCAGTTTAAAATGACCTGACAAGGAGAAAACAATTGACATATACTGTGGCTTCCAATCCCTTTAAAGAATAAGGCTGAAGATGTGATAGAAACGTTAGACAAATTTATTTAGAACAAGTTGCCTTGGGTTCAAGAGTACCTCACTAATCAGCGCAGAGTGCTTACACAGCCTAGTGGAACTTACCTGTACAGATTTTAACACACTTTGCCTGTTATCAACAGGCCTCAAGTCTTTAGGTATGTACAGTCGGATACTGCTGATAGCTGAGAC
>VZTT01056346.1:0-27690 GCA_013400855.1 Buphagus erythrorhynchus
AGCACAAGCCAAGCAAGGCAGAGAGATGCAGAACCAACAACCTGCAGTGGGACTTCAAAGGGAGAGCAGTGCACTAACAAGGCCCTTCCATTCACCAGGCACTGTTTTCAACGTATCCTCTTAACTCTGCGAGTTGCATTCAGATGTGGAAGCTGTTCTGTTTTAGGAGGTGTTTTGTTTGTTTGTTAGATTTTTGCATGATAACTAAGTTTTCACAAAGAAATACCTATTTGTTAGTGTGTCATCAACTCCTTTGCTTTTAATTTGGCTGTGTGATTTGGGTCTGTAGACAGTGAGGATAAGTAGTCTTCTACTGGTATCTGTAATAGAAACATCATTTTACTTTGTGACCTGTACTTAGTGTGGGCAAGAAACCTTTACAAAATGGTCATCCTTCACAATGACTTGGTACAAACCATGTGACTTTCAGCTTCTTGGCTTTCATACAGCTCTTGGTAGGTTCCAATAGACCACCTTCCTGTGGTGGTTTTATGGAAAAAGGTTTTTATGCATAGTATAAAAAGATGGCTTACACTGACTAGAAAGATGGAAATCATACTTTGTGCTGTTTAAGGAAGCAAAATAGAAGGAGTCACAGAACCTCATAGTCCAGATGAGGAAGGGTTAGGAAGGTTAGGTTAGGTTAGGAATTTCGAACAAATCTTGGAAAGGATGTTAAAAGTCAATGGCTGAAGATTGCAGAAAGAAGAGAGCACATTAGATGTGAGTTTTGGTTCTGAAGACTATAAAAAGGCAGACTTATGACCTGTAATACTTAAAAATTCTGCAGACTTTGTCTTTTTTGTTTTGAGCTGAAGAATTGTTGGTGCTTTTGTTGGGGTGACTCCCTTTGTTGGGGCTTTTGGTTTTGGTATTAAAAGTGACTTGTGCTGATGTGTTCAGCTACTGTCAGACTGCAGCACCTTTCCAATCTTCTTGTTTTGTAGGTGCCTCGTTTTTACTGCATGATTTTTTGTATGCCACTTAAATGCAATCTGCAGAGCAGTTCAAAACCTCTATGAGAGATCACCATGGTGTACAGCTGTGTTTGGGATTTGCCTCATCATTCTGATGGGCTTTGTTTGGGTATTTTTTAAATTTTAAGTGGTCTCGCTTGTTGCAGTGTGTAGAGCAGGGTAGTCAAGAGTAGTGATTTTGCATGTATGCCCATTTTTTATCTCTGCATTTTCTTCTCTAAAATGAACAGGTTCTTGGTTCTGATCCATCCACCCAAGTCTGCTATCTGGATTGTTCTGCAGGTTTTTAATTTTGTCTTTTTTTTTTTTTTTTTAACATTGTATAAACATACATAGTGATGTTGAGGTCTGAGAACTGTTCAAGATGGAAGGAGTGCTTCTAATGTTGTTTGAAAAAAAGACACAATGAAATATCTGTTTGATTTGCTGTAAATCTGGAGACATTTTTACTCCTGCTAAGGATTCTTCTGAAGGAAATCTCTGCAAGCTTACATGTGGATTTACTTGACCTTTCTGTCTGCTTGCACATCTTTTTTTTCAGAGGAGCAGGAAGGATCTTGAAACTTCTTTCTCTGTGCTCTAAAGATAAATGCCAAGAATGTACCTTAAAAGATTGAATTAAGAAATACTTTTTCTTTAATGTTTCAGTATGGATTGTCATTAGTCTGTAAGGAAATAGTCCTGTTGACTACACTGTTCCAACTGCTACTATTGATCTATTGATTAAGACTCCAGGAAAAAGCTTCTTTTTGCTAAGAACTCATTAGTGAAATGGCTGCTTTTATAAAACTATCTCACTATATAATAAAATCATTAGAGATTCTGCATGAATGCAGTTTCTTCACTTTAAAAGTTGGGTTTGAGCCTTACCTAGCTTTGAACTTGAATAGCAAACTTAAGGCACTCATTAAAAATAGTATCTTTGGACAGATAGAATTGAAGGCTCTGATCTTTATCAGATTGATAAATCAAAGGGCGTTCCTCCACCATTGCCTTGTGTTATTCCTGATGCAGAAATGCACAGATATCTTATTGAACCGTTCTCAGCAGCTCTTCTCGAGTTGCACAGCCAAGTTTGCAGATGGTCAACAGTGCTCTGTGCCAGTTTTTGACATTACACATCAGACACCTCTGTGTGAAGAACATGCCAAAAAAATGGTAAGTACAAAGCCATCATTGAATTTATTTGTGTATTGGGATGATCAAGAGTTTTAACCCCAGTCTTCCTATGAAGCCTTCCTTGACAACTAGCAAGTTTATGAACTTGAGCTTGTTTGCTGTTACTTTCTTAAAAGGGTAAAACTTGCCAACATTTCCAATTAGTATAAAGTGAATATATTTTACATAGTTTTGAGGATATATCTTATACATGGGGATTTCCTCTTCACTGGAGGAAATTTGATTATTATCTTGAATTGAGAAATAGAAGGTCATTGTGAGAGATCCTGTGGTCATTTTATTTGGGTTCACCCCTGGTCCTTGGACCTGAATATAATATTAAGAACACTTATCTTAAGCAGTCTCAGTATAGGGGGCCCAAAGTACTTTTTAGAGGAAATGTAGATAGCAATTACAGGGATGTAAATAATGGGTTTGCTACTTTATTTACTTTTTAGTAACTATTAGAATTTCTTTAATATCCTTCAGGGATCCATGGATCCCAGAGAAAAAGCAATGGCCTACCTCAAGTTGAGAAAATGGAGAAATAAAGTTGATGTCCTCTGCTCTCCTTTTATGACACCAGTCTTCCAGAACAAAACCTCTAGGATAATTTACAAACCCACTTCTGTCCTGCCCCTCCTTCAAGGCTTCTTGTCCTACCTTCAGTTAGGTGTAAAACCGCCTTTTTTGTTTTATTCTGTTGGGTTATTGAAAGTTTTTTGTTGCTGTTTTTGTCCAGCCTCTCCAATAGTTGTGAATTTTAGAGTTTTTTGGATTAAAATGTGAGGGTTTGTGCTACACAGATCTGTATGGGGTTTTCCCCTCTTCTAGGCAATCTTCAGTATGTCCCTCAAGGTTTACTTCTGTAGCAGATATAATCCTCTGCCATTCCCATCTGATAGCAACTGAAGACTGATGATGGTTTGATTTATTTTTTAATGTGTCAGTGATTGCTGTTCAGAAGCAATGACGCCTTAATTGTTTACCCACATCCTTATCCTTGTCCAGCAGTATTAATTTTGTCTCCTCAGTGCTGTCCTTCTGTTATGTCAATGAGCACTTGAGGATTCTGGCTTCAGCTGCTGCACATTATCCACATTAACACCACTTCACAACAGCATTTTGTCTTTAATACTTAACAGGAGTTAAGTTAAGCTGCTAAAGGTTAGGGTTTTGCGCTATTTAGTTAGGGTTTGCTATGATGATTTTTAAAGTGACACTGCACAATCTCCTATTTACAATACCTCATAATTTGGTCTATATTATTTTTGCCACTGGGGTCAATGAGGAAGGAAACAGCTCAATTTTTGAAACTGTGTCTGGGTGTAAGCTAACAGTCCCTCTTACATTCTGCATGTCTGTGGAATGACCAGGGTAAAAAAGCAAGAAAAGTAATACTTGTTCTTAATATGCTCCCATTGGTATTATTTTGCTCCCAAAGGATAATTTCTTGAGAGGGGACAGCTCCCGTAAAGTTCAGCACCAGCAGCAGAGGAAACCCAGGAAAAAAACGAAGCCACCTGCACTTACCAAAAAACACAAGAAGAAGAGAAGGCGAGGCCCGCGCCGGCCCCAGAAACCCATTCCTCCTGCAGTGCCCCAAGGGAACCTCACCATGCCTGCCAGTGTCTCACTGCCAGTAGAGATACCCCACATACGGTCAGTGCTGCTCCTGCCCAGTTTCCCAGTGCTGGCCTGAGCATTGCCAGTGAGCACTGTACAAAGCTGCCCAAGCAGCATCTGGAGCAGGGCTAAAAATTGCAGCTCCATGTGTCTGTTGAAAAAGACCTTTAGAGTGGGTCATTTCGGATTTGAGCAATGATTGAGTTTGATGGGTAAAATATCTTGCTCCTGATGTTGCCTCTTATGTAATTAATGAGTAGCCTGAGTGTAAGCTTCCTAAAGAAATTACCTAAAAGCATTTTTTTCCTAGATAATGGAGAAAAAAATGTGTGCGCATCCATCCATTGTAGATGGATATGCACTGATAGTTGTCCTTTGGAGCAAGCAGAGTTGAACACCAGGGACTAATGTTCCTTTCTGTTCAGGAGCCCCTCCACACCAGAGCTCAGTGCCGATGAGCTGCCTGATGATATCGCCAATGAAATCACAGACATTCCACATGACTTGGAATTGAATCAGGAGGACTTCTCTGATGTCCTGCCACGGCTGCCCGATGACTTGCAAGATTTTGATTTCTTTGAAGGTACCATTTTATTTTATGCTAGCATGAACACAGTCAGTGAACTGAAGATATGAGTGTTTCTAAACTGCATTTTCAGGAGTTGCTTGCTTTTCTACAGAGGTAACAAATTCTAGAGAAGGAAGTGTGCATTTGCTCTATTGTTTGTGAGCTCTGAAGTAAAGCAGGCTTTAAGAAGGCTATGTGCATAGTTCTCTGCTTGCTCATATAATTACTGCTCTGAAAATCATAATTGGTTTAGTATTTTAATAATTCATTTTACATTTTTACTGCCTGTCAGTGTTACAGTTTAATCAAGAGTGTTCTCAGTAATGGCATCTTTCTGCCATTGAGTGGGGCTGGAATCACAGTCAATATTGGCCTTTGATAAAAAGAGAAGAGAGTGAGAATAAAATCTTTAAATACATTTTTGAAACTAGCTTTTGATCAGAAGTGTGCTTGAATTTCTGCATTCTAAAGCTCAATACCTTTAACATATAACAAAGAAATTAGAACAGCCTGGAGCTGGGTATGTGATTTCTTTGGTCATTTTCTGATATAACATGACATCAGGCTATGTTTGAATTGAAATTAACCTAAATTATACTGTCTGTGTAAATTTTAGGTCCAGGCTGTAATGTGGTAAGTAGAAAGAGGAATTGTGGACCACCATGTGTTATTGCAGCATTGAAGAAAATCTTACTTAACCATTTTTGCTTTAAGTCTAGGAAGTTTAAGAGACATCTCCTATTGTAGTATGTGAAAGAGAAGGGGGAGAGATTTCCATTGAAGAGGAAGGTGTAATTTCATGATTTTTTTACCTTGCTTAGCTAGTGAACACTGATGAATGATACTTTCTGTGTACTGCAAGCCATGCTGGAAGGTTATCATGCAATGCAACTCTGTACTGAACTGTCTGTACATCTGCATCCTTTGAGTGCCAGGGCCAGGCTCACCTGAGAGCAGTGCACTAACTGGTGGTGTCCCTGTTTCTGCAGGTAAAAATGGAGATCTTCTTCCGACCACAGAAGAGGCTGAAGAACTGGAACGGGCCCTACAGGCTGTAACTTCCCTTGAGTGCCTGAGTACCATTGGAGTACTTACACAGACAGATGGTGTGCCAGTTCAGGAGCTGTCAGATAGAGCGATAGGGGTGTTCTCTACAGGTGCTGGAGCTCCAGGAATGCAGTCCTTGAGTCGAGAGGTTAACACGGATCTGGGGGAGCTGTTGAATGGGCGTATAGTACATGATAATTTCTCCGGTCTGGAGCTGGATGAGAACTTGCTCCGTTCTGCTACCTTGTCCAACCCACCTACGCCCCTGGCAGGGCAGATCCAGGGGCAGTTCTCAGCCCCAGCCAACGTTGGCCTTACTTCTGCCACTCTGATAAGCCAGAGTGGCCTTGGGGAGAGAGCCTTCCCGGGACAGTTTCATGGACTTCATGATGGCAGCCATGCCTCCCAGAGGCCCCACCCTGCCCAGCTGCTGAGCAAGGCAGATGACCTGATCACCTCACGACAGCAATACAGCAGTGACCATTCACACTCCTCACCCCATGGANTCTCCGTTTAGCAACCTTCTTGGTGCAGATGGACACCTCCTGTCCACCTCCCTGTCCACACCACCTACCACCTCGCACTCAGAGACCACACAGCCTGCCTTCGCCACTGTGACCCCCAACAGCTCCAGTGTGCTTCCGGGGTTACCGCAGACCAGTTTCAGTGGCATGGGTCCTGCCTCCGCTGAACTCATGGGCTCCACCTCCCCTAAACAACAGCTCCCTCAGTTCAGCGCAGCCTTTGGGCACCAGCTGAGCTCCCACAGTGGCATTCCCAAGGACCTGCAGCCCAGCCACAGCTCCATAGCTCCTCCCACGGGCTTCGCAGTGACCGGTGCCACCGCTACCAGTACCAATAACGCATCCGCGCCCTTCACCACCTCCAACTGAGCTTGTCTGCCTGGCTCCCTGCAGGTAGATGGGGGACCTGTGTTTTCTATCTTTCCTTTTTTTCTTTCTCTTTATTTTGTCTGTCTTCTCTTCCCTTTTTTTTAAGAGGGGGTTGAGAAGAAAATCCCTGCTTCAGTACTGACCAGGGTTAGCCCTCTGTGAACCTTGCTGTAGCATTCACATGTGCTTGTTAGGCACTGGTGCTCATTTATTGCAGGCAGGTTCACTGTTCCCCAGTAATTCCTCAAGGATACAGCACAGTTACTGGATGTAATTGATCTTAGCAGTAAGACCTAGAAATGGGAAGATACCTCAGATCACTGATGCATGTTACTGTTCCTAGGGTTTGGATCAGTGCTTGCCATCCCATTAGCATCTGGTAGAAAGTTTTCCAGTGGGCAGAAGTCTCTTGATTTTTTTTTTTTTTTTAATTCACTCTTTTTCCAAAGGTAGCATCTGGCATGAAAAACTTGGCTGCACACATTGATTTGAGAGTGGTGCACTAAGTCCTAAATCAAGATCATGATTCAAAGATGAGTTTGGCAGTTTCTTGAAGTAGTCTCTTGACCTCCTCTGTGTGTGTGTGTGTGTTTGGGGTGCAGGGAGCAGCGATTCCTTTTCTTTTTTTCGTGAAGAAGTAGGAGTTGTCCCCTTCCAGAACTGGTCACTGATCATACTGCATGCTGATTTTTGTTGTTTTTTTTTTTTATTATCATGATTTGTAATTCATTGAGTAGCAAAGGGATCAGTTGACTGGTTGCCCATAAATTTGGAGGCTGATATGAACTTAGCCCAGGAAAAAAAAAAAAAAAAGAAAGATAAACAGAAGGATTGAAATATAGATCATGGATAGAGAAGATTCCTGTGAAAAATTCCCTTCCTTGTTGAATTACTGTGGCCTTGTAGCATTGATGATTTGCCTTTTAAAGTGTGTCTTTGTCCAGAACTCTTCACCTGACAGGCTGACAGGAATTTCCCAACTGAAACAGGAAGAATTAGGTTGGTTTTCTGCCCATCCACACAAGTCTAGGTCAGACCAATTGTAAGTTTCAAATGGATTAATTTCTCACAATATGTCTAACTAGTGAGACTTTCTTGGACAGTTTATAATCCCCTGAGGGCCATATAGTTTTTCCAACACTTGAAGGGTTTGATGCTCTGTTTGGGAAGCTGAATGTGTATAAGGAACTAGCAGGTACCTATCAGCAGTCATGGCTTACCAAAAAGAAATCACTAAAGCAAAATAGGTAACAATTCCTTCTGTCTGCAGGATGGTTTTGTTTGTATGATCACCTGCTAATGACAGTATTCACTCTTCGGTAGTAATTGCAGTTCCTAAAGAAAGGATTCAGCTAGGTTTCAGATTTTTAAAAATAATTTCTATTTTTTAATTTTGTTTTTTAAACCAAGAGGTAATAGCAGCAGAAATTCTGAGGTGTTTAATTGCATCTCCTTATCAAGAAGGAATTTGCTTATGACTCTATAGGGCTCAAACCTGCTACTGTGCTCTGACTTTGACTGTAAAAGTAGCTCCTGTTTAATACAAGTCTCTACTCTTCTTGGTTTGTTTCAGAGAAGCAGATGAGAGAAAATAGAAAAGTCTACATTTCAGTCTTGTACTATAGATGATGGATTTTATTCTACCTGTATGTATTCTAGTCTATTTCAGGAAATTAACAGAACCAAGCACATGTAATAGGGAGGCCTAAAAAACTTTCTGAGCAAAGGATCACTGTATGAATTTAGTTGCTATAGAAATTCATTTCATTAGCAGTCAGGTATATACCAAAATATCTGACCCAAACCTCTCCTTCCATCTTCCTAAGGAACAGAATTTAAATGGGATAGGTCTTGTGTCTTCTTACTATTGTAGCAATCATACTATCCCTCTTTTCTTGAATGATCTGTCCTCTTTAAATAGAAAAGAGTATGGATGATGCATATGTCCATTTCTGAAATTGCAAGTGTATGTGGGTGCAAGAAACAAAAATTATTTTCATGCTTCTGTTGTTATGAAGTCATTATTTCATACTTGGTAAAATAGATCTCAATAATATAAGCCGAATATTTTGAGTGGTGAATTAAATATGTTTGTAACACTTAAATGTTTTTAAATCACATAAAAAGTTTAATTGAAGCCTATGAAATCCTGCTTGTGATTGTCCTGCTGACTGAGGAATGCCCAGTGATATTGTGAATGAGGCAAATCTGACAAGGCTTTTATTTATTTTTATATTATGTTACCCATGTTTTTTTGAGGAGACAACTGTTTGATTTGCAGATGATTTTTGTTGTGTTCATATACCTTCTTCAATGTGCTGGTATGTCTGACTGACAAAGAGTGGAGAACTAGTATACCAAATGGTTAATTCTTTAATCTGCTTGTGTATTCATGTAATTGTAGAGGGTGTTAATTTCTATGTATTGGTTTCAGGACTTTGGTCTTGAAATGGTTCTTGTGCCCATCAAACTCCTAATGAAGTAATGAAACTGCAGCTAGTGCAGAGTGTATTTGCCCCACATCATATTTCTCTTCCTTAGCAAATGCTGGGGAGGGAAGAGAGGATAGGAACTGAGAGCCAAGTTCTGCTTGGTTGTGTTGGTATAAATTACAGAGGAACTTTCCGATCTAAGATCACAGTCAGTTTGTACTGGACTAACTCAGAACAGAGCCCAGCTCCTAATCTGTGCATTGATTTAGACAGGGAATTTCAAAAGCTGTCAGAACAATGCAGGTTCATGATTACCATTTGAAATCAATGGCCTTTATGTACCTGTGTTTCTTTAAAGTAGCTTAGGACACCGAGTCTCTTCCCCCACTTAGATTTCCATTTTTGTATATCGCTTGACAGCTCTTCCCTGAAAACTGACTGCGTAACATTTTTCCATGAGCAAACTAAGTTTGCAATAAAGCTGCACTTTCAAAAATAAACTTCAGTTTGTATACAATTGAAATAGGAATCCCTCTGTCCTGTCTGCCACAGTGTTCTGAAACGGGCCACCACTCTTGCCTTTTCCTGGTTCACCTCTCTTTTATTCACTACCACAAATTTCATGGTTACATGGCTACCAAGCAGTTACGGGTCTTGATCTTAGCTTTACAAGGTGGATCATTCCAGGTGGGTTTCTACACCCACACAACCTGTTGACTTTAGTGCATCAGTGTCTTACTGTTGGATGTGAGAGATCTAATTGAAAGGTACGTGTAGTCAGAGATATTCCACACCTCTTCCTCTGGGAAATCCTGCTGGCCTGGTTAAGGTGGTCCTTGATGCTGTTATTTATGTGGTTCTCAAGTAGAATCCATGCTCCCTCACGAATGTCTTTGAGTATCAGCTCTTATAGCAATTAGCATTCTTGTCACCCCTTCACCAAAGAGCCAGTGTAGCAATTTCAGATGCTCAATACCTGTTGTGCCCTTTATGTGTTGACAAATGGAGTAAGGTTAGTTGAACATGAAAGTTGATTTCTTCAGATAAGGTTGGAGTTTTAAAGAATGAAAAAAAATTAGACATAGAATAGAATATCATTTACATAATTTTGGCAATAATAGCACCTCAATTAGTCTCTGTACAAAAGTACTTAACACAAGATGAATTTTGGCAGTGTACAGAGGCTTATCATGAATAGCTTCATACTCTCCTGGTGCATAAGGCATTCTTTAAGACATGCTTTGACATTTCCTTTCACCTAGGAAGACCTTACACCAGCTTTGAGGGGAACCATATGCACTTAGATACCTCAAAGTTGATTTGTTCTTTGGCTTCATAATTTTGAATCAAGAACTTTGTCTCTTCCTGCCTTTCAGTTCCTCCAGGTTCTTGCTTAGATCCCTTCTCATTAGTAGCATGCTTCTCTCTATGGCTGAGCATAAAGGCTTTAATTTGATAATGCTGAGAGGTAGCACTGTTGCAGGTCTGCCTCAGGCACTGTGGAGAAAATGGCAACAGCTAGATTTCCAACTGGAAATGGGGATTTGCAGTTCTCTGTTGGAAAGCATTGGAAACCCTGAGAAGCTTATCACCTGCTAGGCAAAAACCAGAGAAAAGAAATTGTCAAAGAGGAATTGTACCTAATAGCAAAGAGAAGCCAAGGGAGGTGGCTTTTTTTTTTTTTTTAATAAAAGGAAGATGAGTATTGAAAAATTAGGATATTCTGTTGTGAGCTGCCACTGGCTTTAGGGGCATGGCCAAGGCAAAAGACCTAGGACTGAACCTAGGCAAATTCAGTAGCCAAATTCAATATGAAGCTTCGTTTTGCTGTAACCACATCTAAATGCAGTCTGGGATTGAATCTGCTTGCCAAGAGAGTCCTGCAAAGGTGTACAATAAACACTGGGCAGTTTTCTTCCCTGAGAAGCTGGCCCTGGTGGCTACCTATGCTGCTTCTGAGCTCCAGCTGCTCCCTGAGCTCCTGCAGCCTCTTTGCTGCTGCATATCCCTGTAGGCATTGTCAGGCCTCCAAGGGTATTTTTCCCTGTCTTTGTGCTGCAGTGAGCTAAATCCACTCATGAATTCTCCCAACAGTATGAGCCCTTTGGGGAGAGAGGAGGGAAAAATTTTTAGAAGAGCCAGCTACCTGCAGTTAACCTTTCAAGACTTGCAGGGCGCAGGACAATGACAGGAGGTGCTTTCAGCTGACAAACGATAGAGAAGTTGCCTGCAGTGATCTTCAGCAGGGAGACATTTGTGTGGCTGTCCAGGCAGCTTCCCTGATGGAACTGGGGTATTTTTTCTTTTGTATTTTTACATGTGAAGGAGTCGTCTGTGCAGACCTCTTGCAAGGTCCAGTGGTGGCAGAAATAGTAACTGAAGGAATTGTTTGGGGCTAGTGTGCTGGCCGGATCTTTAGGTCTTTCTCACCTTCTGATCACAAGGTCTTTCTGATCTTTTGGGTAACATTTAATGATGGGGATTTGTGGGCTACTTCTTGTACCTCCTTTATTTCCTTCCACTCTAGATTCTTCATCATTCTTGCATTTATTTCCCCATTCTCAGACCCTTCTCCGATGTAAGTTATGCCAGCTGGTAAGTCTTCTGTGGTTCTGAGCGAATCTGACTAAAATGAAAAGGAGGAAAGATTTCTGCAATTCATAACATATATTTAGATGCTAGAATGACAGTGCAATAGATCAAAGTATTTTTCAGATCAGTGAATAAGATGTTTCACGGCATGCTAATATGTCATGAACTAGATGCTGAGGGTACATTGATCATGGGAATGCCTGTTAGCAGTGAGTATGCAGGCATTTTTAGCAAGAATTTACCTTCTCAGAAGTTCCTCTTCTTTTGAGATGTGTATCAGTAGAAAGTCACAAATTAAAATGTAAATTACTCTTTCTTAATACACTCAAGCCCAAATGAAAGTGAGGAGGGTTGGTGACAAAAATCTGAATTTGTATTCACTGAACTTAAACTTGGACTTCAGGAGAGGTCTGGTCGTAAGAGACCTTAGTTCTGATCAGTTAAAGTTTGAGTCTTGTCTTTACAACTAGACAAAAACTTGTTGGGAAAGAAAAGTTTGGGGGAGGAAAAGGAGTTTTAAAATGCATCTTAAAACAATTTTCTCACGTGTGTCTTCAGCCTCTTTTTTTTAAAAAAAACTCCAAACAGTAGTGACTATTTTCCCTTTGCTGCCTGGTGCTTCTTATGGTTGTTGAGTTCTTTGCTTTCCCCTGTTCTACTCTGCTGCTCCTCTAGCTACTGTGGGATGAGGTAATGTAGTGGAAGCATGAAAGGACAAAGTGAGCGTGGCTCTAAGTTGACAGCAGTAGTTGGAGAAGGCTTTCTTTATCTGTCTCCTTGAAGTAAGTGTTGGCACCTTTTCAGTCTGCTCTAGGTCATAGAATTCAGTCTGGAGGTGAATAGGATGAAACTTGGGCTTTTGACCATAAAACTGTACTTACTTGCTGTAGAAAAATGCATTCTTCCTACTCTTCCTCTTGCTAGTCCCCCAAACACACACACAGTGAGATGTCCAGAGTTACCCACATGTTGACCACATAGGCATGTTGAACTTGGTCCAGAAATGCTAATGTTTAACCTGCTTTCTGTCGTTGTCAGCTGGTGCCCACGGAGATGAACTCTGGATAGGTAACGTTCCCAGATATCCTCTGGAAAACTTTAACTTTGGTGCAGATTGCTCTGATGTAGCTAACTGCGATGGCATTGGCTTCTACCTTGGAGTGGACTGATTTACCCTGAAATGACTCTAACCTGCGTCTTAAACAGTGTAGTTGGTTCTGGTGCAAATAGATTCATTCTGAAGTGATGAACACTTTGATTCTCATGCAAAATACTACATCCTACCAGAAGGGGTTGAACCAGTTTCTCTGAACAGTGATGACCTTCACTGTACAGTTTTGGGTATGTCTCAGGGATTCCTTGTGGAAATAAGGGCAGTTAACAAAAAAAAAAAAANAAAAAAAAAAAAAAAAAAAAAAAAAAAAAAAAAAAAAAAAAAAAAAAAAGGAAAAAAAAGAAAAAAGTAAATAGTTTTAAAAGTAAATAATAATTTAAGGTAGAGCGTCACCTAAGTGAGAGCGCAAGAAGGAGAAATCTTTGTTCAGTTTTATAGTCAATGGTGTCTGGCTTACGGACTCTTTCTCTTCTCGGGGCTCTCATCTCAAGTCCAACATACAGAATCTTTTTCATCACGCTCAGCTTTAAACTTTTTATTTAAAGATACCCTTCCCCAATGAGCTTTCAGAATACTTATTGTAGATTTTAAGAGAAATGGTATATTAATTTATGCTATTAACATCACCTCATAAATTATAAGTTTTATACTAAAGCTGTATTGAGTGTAATGAATTATGTTGCATATGTGTTTTTAATAGCTATAAAATTATATACNCTATTCTTTGCTACCTTGCAGATATCTATATCTATATATAGATATATATATAAATAAAATAAAATGGTATCCTGTATCAACAAGTATAGAACTCTTTTTAACCCTTATATTACTGTTCCTATAACTCTTTTTAAATTTTGAGTGTTACATTCTGCAATAATTTATCCGTGGTTTGTACCTATGATTAGAAATTTAGTTACAGGGTAAATAGATCAAATTTAAAAATCCAACTACTGTAGCTGGGAGTTGTGAACCAAGTTTGTAAGACCTTTTCTTTTTTTTAATGTATTTATTTCCAGTTAGCTCTGTGAGTTGGAATTTGAAAAGTTGGAACATTAGGAATCTACAGTGTCTTATTCAGGAATTTTCCCCTCCTTTCCTCACAAAGGAATTCCCACTGTGACTTATAAATAGAATTAGACTGCTTGTGTGCATGTATGTATTATATATACACACAAAAAATATGCATTGGGGGGGATGTATGTGCGATACGAATGTGTATATTGTATGTAGGTCATAGTTTTGTAAAGAGAAAAGTAGTCAAGAGGTGATGGAATGTATTGTAGAAATGTGATTATTTAGTAGGGGGTTGTTATGTCCTCACTGTTGTATAAATAACTGAAACTCTCTACTATATAATCTTCTGTTATAAGGCTAACTCTGATATCATGTCAATTTTACTGTTTTTCAAATGAGTTGCTTTGAGCCCTGTTTAAAATGCCATGAAAATACCAAGCTCCCAAAGACAGCCTTTAAATAAAACAAATGGGGGAGGAGGAGTGATGGAAGAAACAAGTTTTTCAGGACAAACTGAATGGGAAGGTTTGCATTCAGTGGGATGGAGAGGCATGAGGATTGCTGTATCTTTGCCAATTAATACCTGAATCTCCTATAGTCTGACTTGGAAAATGTTGTCAATCAGTGTACTTGTGTTTTCCAATGAGATTGTAAGGGGTGCTGTTTGTGCAGTGGTCGCCATTCCATAAAAGGATCTTGTCTTCAAAGTAGATTTTTTTTTCTCTTCTGAGGATATTTGTGTATATCAATTTTGCCCCAAAATTGCTGTTGTGGGATTGCAGAACAAAATACACATCCAGTCAAGGGAGTTTCATTTAGGCTGTGAAATTCTGAATTTGATTGTGACCACTTACCTTTTTTTCATAATTGGAGAAGGAAGATTTCTTTATGAGAGCTCTCGCTTGAAATTGTGAGAAGTCAGAAACTTTCTTGCAGATTGACTTACTCTTCCTACTGTTCTATTTAGGCTGAAGAAAATAACCTAATTGTTATTTATTCATACAGTATCACTTTTAAGTGTGATGATCCTGATGACTTAAAAAAACCTTTTTAGAAAAACAGATCTTCTAGTATTGGACAGAAATTTGACATTTTTTTGCAATTTTTATTATATTCCCCTCCATATCATGATGTTGATACTCCCCCAGGCATCCCTCACCCTTTCCTTCTCCCCACAATTTGTTTCTGGCACATGTGCATACAGGCAAAAGGATAGGGAGGTGGAAGTTGTCAGAGGCCTTTTCTTCTGCTTCTCTGGTGGTAATGGTAATTAGGAGCATAAATCTTCATGCCTTTATGGAGGAAAATAGACTCTTTTTGTGTACACCTGTACAGAGAGATATATCTGTATATGAGATAACAGTAGCATTTTTCTGAATATAGACTTGCCCTCATGATGTACAATAAATATGTATGAATGCAATCAATCTAAATCTGTACATACATGCTACAGATTGATAGATGGAATATACCTTGTATCACACACCTGTACATTAGCTGTAACATGAATGAGTGTGTGAGCTAAAGAGAGGGACTATCCACGTAATGTATGTGTAACAGGTAAGCACTTGTGCCAGACAAGTTGTTTTAAATTCTTCTGAGGGATCTGGATGGCTCAGAGACTGATCTGAGCTTGGCCACCATTGATTTGTGTTACCTCAGCCCTCGAAGGGGAGTTTCCTTGCTATGTCTCTGCTTTTGTTTTATATTTATTCTTGTTGAGGCCTTTTCCAAAATGCCAACTTCTTCTGCTTCTCTGCTCTATTGCCTCCATTCCAGCTCCTCCTTGTCCCTGCATCTCTGCAGTTTCTCTTGCTAGCAGCAATCAGCTTTAATGGCCCAATCCAGCTCTGCTTATGCATGAGGGAAATTCTCTTGGTGACTGGAGTGGTAGCTGAATTGGGCCCTGAGCACCTGCTTGAACTTATGCAAACTTCCTCAGCTTCAGTTGTGATTCAGTAGGACTGTGATTGATTTACAGATGAATACAAACTTTTCATGGAACCTGATGCAAAGCTTCCTAGCATATTAAAAGGTTAACCCAGCATTATATTTAAGTGGTCAAAATGAGAAAACTGCACCCACCAAATACTACCTTCCAATTTTCAACCCTAGGGAGAAAAAGAAGTTTGATTTGTGTTTCCTATAACACAGGCAGTAAGCAGAAGGCAGCCCTGTACGCTGTTATGAGCAATGGGGTTTTCATCAAACATGTCAAAAGAAACACAGTTTGTTACACTTTATCATAAAACAGATTTTAAAATGGAGTGCAGAGTTGACCATTAACATGCTAGCACTTTGCATCTAATTGTGTACTGGGTGATCTTGCTTATGCAAGTAAATTATGGGCTTAAGTGTTTTATTTTCTGTTTTCTGGCTAAATGGAGCTTCTGTATCCTTTTAGCAGAAAGCAGCTGTCAGCAACCTGCTCAGTCACATTGAAGTGCACTGTAACTTAGGCTTGAGTTTCAGAGGAGAATTCTGCTCCCGTTCTGTCATCGAGCCATACTGGGTTCCATGTTTTCAATATAGCTATGACACAATTTTTCCTGGCCACAATTCAGCCATGGAATTTTGTCTTCCTTGCATTTCTTTTAGAAGAAGGTAACTGGTGTACTGTTCCATCTGAGCTTTCATGCAGTCATACATGACTTCTATGATACATATGTTGGGGTGTGTGTATGGGTATGTCTGTGTGCTGCGTGTGGACAATATAGATTGATACACACACGCCTATTATGCTATTTCAGTTGATGTATGTGGAGAATGTACCTGTTGGTTTATCTCCTGATATATACTCATGCATACCTATATTAAATATGTATATAGAGTGTAGATGTCCTGCATATACATATGTATATGTTATGAAACTTGGTTGGCGATTTTTTTCCCACACTTTTATTTTGCAAATTGCTGTCCCTTATTACTTATTTTCACTGAAGCTGCATTATATAGAAGAAATGGAGAAATGTGTTATCAAAGTTTTATTTTAAAAAGGAGACTTTAATTATCTAAAGCCATTTGTAATTGTCTTTTGAATTTTTACTAGAAGGATTGTTATTTTAAAAAGGAAAAGAAAAAGAAAAGGAAACAAAAAAAGCAAAAGCAAGCAGACAAGCCCTTGTTCCCACCATCATTTAGGTGAAAGAAATGGAAACACAAGTTTCTAAGTATTTATTTCCTTCAGGTGTTCCTGAGGCATACAGTAATTGCATTCTGCCCATCCCCCTTTTGTCCAATTATAATTAATGATTCATGATTTTTTTTTTCCCTCATTACTTTTGTAAATCATTGTTCACCTCCTACATTCAATAGTACTGATATCACTAAGAAGATTTCATGTCCTTCTGTCCTTTTTAGGAGAAATACCAGTGCATCACTATTGTGTTTCATTTTAACATACTTTGTGGAGGATGGATGTTTTTATTGAAGATGTCTGTAACCCGTCTAACTTATTTAATGTGAGAAGCCTTCATTGGAATCTATCGTCTGTTTGTTTCCAACAAGTTCAAGTTTCTGCAACTGTTTTTTCACCAACACGTTAAATTCTTCCCTTCTTATTTTATGCCTGAGGTTTTAAAATTTGGGTTTGTTTTTTGGGTTTTTTTCCCCTCCAATTCCCAAAAATTTATCTGCAAGTGGAGCAAAACAGATGTCAGAAGCTCAACCAATATCCTTTTTGCAGCTAAGGGTAAATATATTTATCCTAGACTTAATAAAAGAAGGTGGCAAATGGACAATCTGAAGTGCTTAGAGGGAATGCTCTCTCTTTTTAAGGCTGTCTCCGAGAAGTTTGTGTTTGGTGTCATTTTAAAGGTAGCTTGATCATGCTTTGATATCAGAAACAGCCTTGTAACAAAGAGCCTCATACAGTTGTTCGGTCACTAGAGTTTAAAATGTAAACAAGTTGCAGTGGGAAAGCAAAGGTGAGGCAGTGTATTTTGAACCAGTGAATTGTA
The DNA here is from genome assembly GCA_013400855.1 of Buphagus erythrorhynchus. NCBI lineage: Eukaryota > Metazoa > Chordata > Aves > Passeriformes > Sturnidae > Buphagus > Buphagus erythrorhynchus. Next base: position 17,381 of record VZTT01056346.1, read on the forward strand.
GCTTGCAAACGTACCTGATTTTGAAGTAACTGCATGGTAGCAAGGATTAGCAGTCTCTTACACCCCTTCCTTCTTCCCTCTCATCCCTGACACATGTGTTCAGCATACCATACATTGGGAAAAATAAGCAACTTCTCCAGCAACGTTAATCCACTTAATGACTGCTTAAAGGGAACATACAAACGGGCACTGCCGCGTCCTGTCTCATGGTATTAGCTGGAAGCCTGGCTAATACGCACAAACAGCCCAGCCCAGCTTGCTTCTGTGGATGTGTTGCTTTGGGAGAGTGTGGTGCATGGAGGTGCCCAAGAAGAAGGGTTCCTTCCTTCAGGGTCCCTGGCAGCAATGGCAACTTGCACCACTGCTTCTAGTGCTGGAGGCTCACGGACAGCATTCCAGGGGCGGGGAGGAAAGCTTGTGTTTGTACTTTCCCTTTAAATAGGAAAGGTTGGCTCACATGTTCCTCATACTTCTCAATGAATGTACTGTATTACCATTTAAAACAAAAATCAATTAAATGATAATAGATTGGTCTCCTTTTGTTATCTGGTCCTTGTTTAATTTGTTTAAGGGTTTTTGTATACAAAAGTTTACATTTTTATGTATATTTTTCTTGTGTAAAAACTGATGTAATATGTGTATAAAACACTGTATGTATTATCTGTATATAGTGTGACAAAATGATTTTCTTTCTTTCTTTTGGATGTATTAATAAATCTTGCTGTGAAGTAGCTGTGTTTAGTATGATGAAACCTTCTTCTCCAAGCCATTTTGCCAAGTCCAAGATGTATGGATATTGCCCAGGATGAAATCTACTCCATAAAGTGATTTTTTTTTCGTTTGAAACATGTCGTAAGTACAGTTATTAAACTGTCCTTTGCTTAGATTGCTGTAGAGTCTGAGTCGGCTCTTGCTTATTCTCTGTTGCTTTCTAATGACATTAGCTAATTAGTTTTGCAAACAACCTGGGGTCTTCAGTCTCAGTCCTGGTTCTAATTATAGTGCTTTCTAGCTCTGGATCACTGGTCTGAAGACCAGATCCTCTTCATTTTGTTTTCCAGTTTGAGGAAGTCTGATTTAAGGGGTATAGAATAGAATTTTCTCATGTATGTTATGTTTTCTGAGATTTAAAAAATATATACCTGCTTCATCAACAAAACTGGTTAAGTTGGAGTTTGGCATTATTTTGATGATTAGCATGTGGATGAGAAATGATGATGCTGTGGGGCTCTGGTCAGCTCTTAGGCAGGCTTGCCAGGCCAAGGCATGGATGTGACTTACATTGGTCAGGCACTCGGAATGGCCACCACCAAGTTTTTCAGACTCAGGTGCTGTTTGTGCCACCCTGCTGCAGCTGGTGCCAACAGGACTGCTTGGCTGGCACTGCCCTTCCAGTGCCAGGGTTGAACTCCCGGAGTGGCTTTTCCACAGTTGCTTGAAGGATATCCTCTCTTTAGACAGAACTACCCCTTGGACACTTCGCAGTAAGTAGATGGCTGCTGCATCTCCCTCTCACCATTTGTTTTGTGATGTCTTTTGCCTCTGCTTTCTGACATGAGGGTTTGTGCTTCCAGTGGTGGTTGCTTTGCTTGTCTCCATCTCCAGTGTGTTTGAGGCTGTGACTTGTGGGGGAGCAGCTGTGTCCTGGTGAGGCCATCTCCCAGGTTCTGTTTTTCATTAGCAGTCTCAATGTTGACCTGGTCATTGGAATAACAACCAGCAGAAATTGATGAGAGAGATTCAGTAATTTGACTTCTCTTTTAATGAACACTGGCCCAGCTATTCTAGACAGCGTAATTAGGGCAGCATTTCACAGTACCTGGTTGTAATTCAGGCCGAGGGGTAAGTAGTGTCAGTGAATGGTGTAGTCTTTCATGCCAGCATGTGCTGCAAAGGTTTCGTGGCAAAGATGAAACTGTGCTTTAATACCTCATGTTCCCGGGAGATGGGAGTACACTGAAAGTGTTGCATCCAGACCTTTATCAAGACAGAGCGATGACAGAAAAGAACAGATGCTTGAAGTCAACAAAAGGACAGTGCAGCAGTGTGAGTTCAGCACAGTATAACTCGAGAAAATCAACCCCAAGCTTGTCCTTTCAAGGGAGTTCTCAAGGTTATGGGCCTGAGGCAATTGGACACTAGGGGTAAGAGATGAGACAGTTCTGGGCTGTTACTGATGCAATTCTGGCTGTGCATGTGGATATTATAAAGCTGATCCTTCAAAGTGCTTCATCTCAAGTAGCACTCAAAATTGCAAGAGAAGGAATTGATTCTTGTGGAGAAAATACTTGTTTAAAATCTGCTTTTAAAAAAACAGCAATAGTAAGTTGCTGTTTGGTAAGATTTGAGGCTGTAATGAGGACTAAGAAGGTGGAAGTTAGGAAAATGGGGGCTCTTCCCTGGGGATGACTCCCTGGCAGAAGCAGATGTGTCCACTCTGGTCCTGAGCGGGACATTCCCCAGCGTGGATTTGATGAGAGATGGATTGAGACTCTTCTGCTGACTAAGGCAGCGTGGATTTGATGAGAGATGGATTGAGACTCTTCTGCTGACTAAGGCAGAGGCTGACTGACCTGTGGGGTTTTTTCCTCACTATTTTCATGAACAGCACAGAAATACTGTTCTTAGAAAATGATTACATGACTCAGTCTGAAACTTTACAAAAGCAACTGGTCATTGTTCTTGTGCCACATTTCAAAACAAAAATAGGTTTTGTTTGAAGTATCAATTCAGGAAGAATGTGGTACATTTCTCTTTGTTTTTTAATAGTCCTCTCAAGCTCCAACAGTAGCTTTTTAATAGCTGGCAATTGTTTTCTCAGGAAAGCTCATTTAGTTCATACTTGAAAAGCAAGTGACATTTTGTTACAAGAGCAAGTGTTGCTCTGGTATTTGGTGAAGCAATTGGAAGAAGAAACCTTCATTAAATTTGGGAGCTGGCTTCCTGCAGAGGTGAAGACAACCTCTCTCCCACCATAGTTACAGGCAATTGTCCCATCTGCAGGAAATAATGGGGGCCATCTTCCACAGTATTCCCTGGAGCCTATACGCCTAGCATAGGGCTGGTACTCTGCAGCTTTCAGGTCTGAACTAGACATACAGGATGCTTGTTTTAAGAGGCTCGGAGGTGATTGCCTTGTTTGCTGGCATGAGGTTCAGCCCAGGAATGGCTGCCTTGTTTTATTGTTACTGCTAATTTATAAATTGTGGAAGGTGCCAGTGAAGAGTCTTGGTACCACTGAATCTAGGGAAAAAATTGAAGTATTGTGCTAGAAATGTCCCTGGAAGTGAAGTAGCTTTGATATTCAGATGAATTCTTGTGCTTCTATAGGGGAAGAGTGATACAGAAGTTCTGTGTCTACATCCAGTACCTTCCTTGACAGATGTCCTTAGGACCAAGAGACTCAGGTCTTGTTCACTGCCCACATCTCATTTGCAGTGGCCAACATCTCCTCCATAGTGTGGAAGAGAGTCCTGCAATGTAAACTCAGTCTGGCTCTGATTGTTTCTGCTCAGCTTGTGCACCAGCTTCGGGTTCCTGCCTGTTCAAAGTGTTTACTTTCATACTGTGCAGCTCTGCTGGCAAAACCCCCTTGTAATCAGCCAGCCCCAGGGCACTCCTGCAAATCTGATTTGTGGGGCCTACTGTGGTGCCTTCCAGGGAGCTGACGCTGGCTCGGCAGCTGATACAGCCCTAAATGCTGTCACACTGAACAGTGCTTTTCACAGCTCCCTTGTGTTCAGCTAGCCCATGTTTCCTGGGAGGGTATCATGGACTTCAAACACCTCCAGCTTGCCCATTGTAACTGTGCTAGATGTAGTGATGGCCCTTTGCATCAGAAGAGAAAGTGCTCTGGTGACAGGGAAGGGAGAGGGTCTTCCCAGCTGCAGACCAGTACCATGAGTCTGTGCTGTGACCCCAGGGAGGACAAAGGCTTTCGTCAGGACCACAGCTGTCCTCTGATATGGCACCCTACCCTGTCTGTCTGGTCCTGCGTCAGTGCATCTACAGCATAACAGCATACAGCTCATGCTAAAAAGAACTTCACAGATGAAGAAAATCCTGTTTTTTCTAGGGTTTTAAGTGTGTTGGAACCTTTCTCCTCAAGCTGTGGCTTTCTTGCACCAAGGCTTTGCATGTGCTGAGAGTGGCAGCATTTAGGAAGGAATGCATTGGGTCCAAACTGCAGCTGAAGGGGTAGCAACAACTCTTCCTCAGCCAACTTGTGCCAAAGCATCCGCAAGAACAGAGAGGCTGATTTATGTCAGATCTGGGCCAGTACTCTGCCAAGGTTTGATTTCAAGCTGTGAGTCTCAGTTATAATACTGCCACATTGGCAGAGCTGGTCCACATTTGTGCCAGTGGAATTTGTGCAGAACTAGACCCTGGAATTGTTCACAGAATTTCCCAAAGTGACTGTTGTTGCCATTTCCACATGGGACATGTGGTACATGGTTACAGCTTCCCTCTACAGCATCCCTTCATGGTGGTGCCAGTCCCTTTCAGGGTTAAGAGAGCTGCCTGAGTTCCAAGGGCATTAAAGTTTTTTCAACCAGTTTTGAGCAGGTCTTAAAGATAACCTTTGTTGGATTTTATTTTCCATTTTCTTTGCCATCACCCCATTAGGAATCCCAGCTGGATGGCTAGAGAGGTTTAAGGGGTGATTCTAAGTGCCCAGAAGGATATGGATGGGTGAAATCCAAGACATATGGGGTTCTTCTCTGCATGTTCCTATTTAAACTTGCTGCCTGAATCAAGAGAAGTATTAGCATCAGCAGAGGATCCCTCCTTAAATGTGCATTCTTCTACAATTTGTGCTCTCAGCAATTTGCATACATTTGCTATGGTTGCTTTAGTAAAGAGCTTTTTTAGTCCAGTTGAGTGTTCAAGTCAGTAAAACCACTTGACTTATTTCTGAGAGCATGTGATTATTGGGGTTTTTGTTTGGTTTGGGTTTCTTGTGTTTTTTGTTTTGTTTTGTTTTGTTTTTTTTTCCCAACCAGTTTAATGCCTTGTTTAATCCTGCAGAATTTAATTTTTCTGTTTACCAACGTTTGCTCAGTGAAGCCAGCCAGTTTCCTCTGTTAATAATCTCTTTTTCTTTTTCTTTTTCTTTTTTCTTTTTATTTTTCCTCTTCTCCCTTGGGTCCTACTGTTAAATATTGCTTTTAGGTTGTTTTTTTCTCCTCATTTTCCCCCCAGTGTTTTGCTCATTCTGTACAATGTTTCTGTCTTGTCCTCTCCATCTCCTTTCACCTCAGACTGCAACTAAAATTGTTGCTGAAGAGATTCTGGTAAGCACAATTAGATTCCTAGAACTCAGAATTGTTCTCTGTCAAACCTTATCCTCTTCACTTGTCTCTTTTATCTCTACCAGCTCTGCCCAGGTATGAGACCTTGCTTGGCAGAGCTATTCCTAATATCCCTGATTATGAAATTACAATCAGGCAAGGTCTCAGTTGGCCCTTTCAAGTGATGGGGATGAGGATGCTGACAAACAATCTTAGAAAAATTCAGTAAAGCTTCTGTGATATTTTGCTTGTCCTGGTAAGCTGGCTGCCTGTAGCAAATTTTCTGTAATGACGTGCCAAAAAGATGATGTCTTTATCAGACACCATTTCCCATTAAAAATGCTTTAAAAGCTACCAGTCCTGTTCATCCTGGTTTGCTGTGATGTTGGCTACTTTCACACAGCCCTGTGCTATGGGGAGCAAAATATTTCACAGAGATCGTGCTGTGCCTCTTTGAGTATGTCCCTGGCTTTGGGCACACTTTGCCCACAGGCAGCACTGATGCCATCTGCCTTTGCCAGGTGACAGAGAACAGGGCTTCTGGGTGGCAGCTTAACTCTCAATTAATTGAACACTTAGAGGCACTCTTTTCCTTTATTTTCCCCCAGTAACACAGGATATTTATCCACAAGCTTTCTGTCTGTCTCTTCCTGCTTCTTGCTGGATTTTATGACTGGTGCTCTTAACCAGTGCTAAAATTCCCATCAGGCTGGTTTAAGCTGAGTATGAAGGAGACAAACAATGCATAGATCTTCTAGTCACTCTAAATATAATCTAAACTGTACAGGAAGTGATGGGGGTTATAGGCAGAAAAGAGCCAGTGACTCAATGTAACTCAAGCTGTTCAGAATCAGTGAGTGGCACAAAAAGCCTCCCTTTCAGTTATCTTTCCATTCTGGTGTCTGCATGCACTTTGGAAGTCCATCTCATGGGCTGCCCATTGTCTCCTGCACCTCAGCATCTCTGTGACACCTGCCAGCATAGCTGGCTTCACCATCACCTTGTATACTCTCTGCTTCACATCTGCCTCCTTGTCTTTGTTCTGTCTTTGTGCTGCTCAGTGACTGTTTCTGGTGGATAAACTGCAGATTTTGCTGTCTTAGATCCCAACTTGTCCCAGTGGATCTAAATCTTGCTTGCAGTTCTCTCTTGTCCAAAGCTCCAGCTTGCAATCCATGCAGCTGTGACAGACAGTTATTTTTAATTCTCTTGTTGCCTTATAAGGCCCCCAGCCCACATTACTTACCCTGTCCTATATGGGTGGCCATCCTGGTGTGAGACTTCCTGTCTGGAAAACTGGTGGGTTTTAAGCATCATGTCCCATCTGTTGTTACACTCTGGTCCTGTAATTGAAATGCAGCCTGTGGTGCAAAATTCTTAAAATACATCAGAACTATTAAAGAAACTCCTCTTTTTACTTTGGTTATCTCTAATGCTATAAGAACAAATCATCCATATACTTCACAATTCAGCCTTGTTTTCCTTCTGCCTCTTGTTCTTCTACCAGCTGGTTGGGACTTGATTTGCAGTAGAAGATGGTATTCAATAGAAAGGATACACTAATGACAGCAAACAGCTTCAACCTCTTGCACTTGGAGTATTAAGTTTTATGGCTTTCCCAGTGCTGTAAAACCAGCACATGCTATCTTATTTTTCATTTTGGATGTCATTCTGTTTATTTTTCTTGCAAGGCTTTATACTAAGATAAGCATTCTCAGAGGTTTTTGTTTACTCTGGGAAAATAGCTTGGCAAAGGAAAATATTACTGTGCAATGCCCGCAATGTGAAATTGCTTATTGGCTTTAATTTTAATGTGAAAGATGCCAGACTGTTAACAATCAAGAATTAAGCTTTCTTCATTTGTTTTCAAACATGTAATTTGCTAATTATTTACCTAGGGATTGTTCCTTGCTAATGGCCTGAGTGCATGGCATCCCTCTAATAATCCTACTGTCACGATCTGTGCAGGAGAGAAATGCTGTTCACTAGGGTGGAGGTGCAGAATGAAGGCAGTGGTGCTCTCCTCTGCAGTCACCCCAACAGCACGGAGTGGAGCAGAGCCGTGGTGTCTCAAAGGACATAATCTGATGTTAGCAGTGTTATCTGCAGAGGTGTCTTTGCCCCAGCTTCAGGGCAGGGCCCAGGGGATCAGTGCCTGCTGAGTTGCTCTCCAGGGGGGAGCAGCCTGCTTGTGCCCACAAAAAAACGTGCAGTGATGGAAGAGTGCAGGGTACTGTCATCACAGACTTGGGTACAGCTAAGGCAGGACTGTAGGATATTGTTGTTTGAGATTCAGGCTGAATGAGCCTTGCTGGCAGAGGCTCTCCTGCTTAGTCCTTCCATGCCTGAACTACACCCATATGAAGCTGTGTCCTCCAGACCAGACCTGTGCCAGTCTGACAGGGCTGTTTGAAGGAGCCTCAGAAGTGTGCTCTCAGCAAGTGTGTGGGTAGTGCTGCACATGGTGCTGGGCCCTGGAAGAAGCAAATAATGAGAGCCCAGGTGCATGGCCACATGGGCTGGGCAAAGATGCTGCAGTTTGCCACAGGGAGGGAATAGACCTGCTTGGTCCATCATATTTACTTTTGCATTCCTGATTTCATTTCATTGCCCAAACTCTATAAGGAGCAGCAGACCATTGTAAGAGGTTTTTGAAAAATAAGTGTAGCCTGAGTTTTTAATAATCAACCCAAGGTAGTTCCTGTCCTGTGCTGGGTTTTTTCCAGAGTGGCCAGGACAGAGCTGCCAGGGAACACCTGGTGCAATGACACTGGCAATGACAGTGACAGTATGTGTGTGACCTGTAGAGCTGGGGATGCTGACAAGCACGACAGGGCTCTCAGTTCCAATTGTTCTTTTCAAACCAAGAAATTACATCCTGCAGTGTGTGGCATACTCTGTGCAGAAGCTCACATGTGAGCAGAATCAATGTTCCCCGAGTGATGGGAGATAAGGGAGAGCATGGGGAAGTGGAATATCTTTATTACTTTTTTCAAGGGGAGATTATTTTTCACTTTTCATCTCCTCTTGCATTTCCTTTCTGTTTTTGAGCTTTAACATTAGATTTGATTCTGTCTTTATAGCATTCAGGTGAAGACTTACATATTTCATCAGGATTGTCTCTCTTCTTTTCAGGATGAAAGTCCCAAACAATATGAAGCAGTCACAGCCGTGTACACATCTGGAGTCCTTTCATCTGCTCCAAAGAGGCACTTTCCTTTATTCCTATTCACTCTCATTACTTAATTTCCTAAAGAGGCTGCAGCTCTTCAATGTCTGAGTATGTATGTCAAAATGTCTCACTAGGCTCTTCCACTATGTGAAAGAGTATATCCCATTTCCAGAGCTGAGGAAATACATTTCCTTCATTTTAACTCATTATTCTTTAAGAAATTGTTTTCCTTCAATTATCCTGACCACCTGGATTTTGACAGCTCCAGACTTGCTGAGTGAAGCTCCTGCATCTCGGCAAACACCTTTTTTCCTTGAGACTTTTCTATCATCTATCATGTCCTTCCTAGGGAGGTCCTTTTATTTGGGACTTTTCTTATGTCTGCCACTGGAGGCTGGGTGTCAGCACACAATTTACAACACTGATCATGAGGTTTTAAAATACACCTGGTTTACAGGCCCCTCTCTGAAAGGTAACGTGTGGCTTTGCAGGCTCATGGCAATCTCCACGGGTGGGCTTGTACTACCTGTCCTGTGCTAATGTAACTTCTATGGCCAAGTTTTATAAAAAGAGACATCACTTGCATTGTCTGGAATAGGATCTTAAAGGAAGCATTAGCAAAGATAAGCTACCAGGAGCACTGCTCAGAACTTTCTAATCTGAGAGTCACTTAACCTATCCACAGGCAAACCCACAGATTATCTTGCAGAGAGCTGTTAGGAGAGCTTTCACTTATGACCAAATACAGATGAGACCAGACTTCAGTGTCTGAACACTTTCCCTTCTTCTTCTGCACCATTATTGTGCATGTAGGAAGATGGGCTTCCCCTTTCCCACCCCTCATGCTCCCTGAGCCTCCTCCATGTTAGCAGCTGGACGAGCCAGCACAGCCCTCGCTATGCTGGTTTGCTCAGAAGCTTTTCCCCAGTGCTTCGTGGTGTCCTCTGAGGGTTTCTTGTGAGGCTCAGGTCCAGGGGGAGAGTGGCCCCATGCTGAGACACTTGGTCATCCCATGGCTAAACCAGAAATGTCCCATGTTCCTGCACATGCTTCTTGATGCCGTAGGCTGCTAATTGCACCTTCCTACTTCTTGGGAATATCTTGAAGAGGAAGCATGTGACTGTGAGGTGTTGCTATGCCATGTGATGGAGGAGGCAGCAAACAAAGATTGAAATCCAGATCAGTTTGTAAGAAGAAAATCCTGTACCAACATGGGGGGCTATTTACACTTAATGAAAATCCTGCATTTGAATCCTACACCTTACTAAACCCATTTTTTTTTCCCAAAACTGCTTCACTTCACCTGCAAAAAAGTCATGACTGCCATCCATCCTACCTCTCCTAGGGGCTGTCTTGATGCAGCCAGTCATCTGTCTGCTGCAGAAATCCCACTTGCAAGCTAAGTGATCCTCCTTGTTTTCAATTTCCATCAGCTCTAGGTGAATGCTAGCACATGACTCCCCCCAGCCTCCCTTGGGAAGTAAGAGGCTCCTGGCTCTTTCTTTTCACCATATCCCACCAAGAATTGCATGTTTTGCAGTAAAGTTTCCACTTCCTTAACCAGACCTTTGGTGGTGACCCTGGGTAAGATGCATTGATTTGCTGGAGACCTGCAGACAATGTTGATGCTACTCCTTTCCTAACCACTGCTCTGGACATGTATCTCATTTTCAGGTGTAATGAACCTCTCTAAGCTTTTCCTTGTCTCATCTTCCACTCTGAACATTTTTTGGCAGTTACCTGTGACAGTCTCATGGGAAATAAGCATTACTAGAAGAATGTACCACTTGCTGATTATTTTTTTCCTCTTTTGTGATGAAAAAGCTCCTGTTGGATATTTATCACCT
>VZTT01056347.1:0-10566 GCA_013400855.1 Buphagus erythrorhynchus
CCTGGCCAGCCAGGAGGCCGTGTAGGAGCATTTAGTCTGGAAGCAAAGGGCAGAATTCCTGGACAGACATTTTAAGCCCAGGCTGTTATTTAGGGAATATTTCCCTAAATGCACAAGGTTGTTTTTTTGTTTTTTTTTGTTTTTTTGTTTTTTTTTTTTTTTTAACACAAAATTATTATAAAACATTATTATAGAAGAAGGAGGGAATATTTGAAAATTTCTATTTCCTCACGGCATCCTGCCAAGGAATCCCACAGGGATTGCTTAGCAGGGATTTTGCTGGATATCTATGGAAGCTGTAGGTACCCAGGTACAGCTGCCATGACAAAACCCATTTTATTTTCAGGCACACAACCACTTTTGGTTTTTGCACTCTTATTTTTAGTTGACTGCTGAATATTATGCAAATGGCAGAGATTGAACTTGGAAGTCTTTATTTTTAAACTGCAAGTATTTATTTTAAACTGCAACTATTTATTTTAAGCTGTAACTCTCTATTTCAAACTCTAAGCCTTAATTTTAGACTGTAATTCTTTATTTTACACTATCTTTTTTTCTGCACTGCCTTAAGACCTGTGTTTTTGGGTGCAGAAGTAATCCACTCAGATGAAAGGATATATGCAAAAATAAATCCATATATCCTGGACGTCCATTCTCCTCTCTGTGTTGGGAATTGATTCCCATTCAGGAAATTTGATTCAATATATCGAGAAGCCCTGAGAAGCTGGTGGGGTGGAGGGGGTGTTAAGCTGGATTCCAGGCTGGAATATGCCCATATCCAGATTGATTCCAGCTGACTCCAGCAAGTGGATGAGGAATGCAGTCACCTCTGGCTCTCCAATACACAGAATTTAACACCTCTGCCCTTCAAATGGCCCAGCAGAGGTTCCCAGGACGGCCAGTTCCCAGAGTTTGGTGTCTCTCCCATCAGGCAAGATGGATCCAGGCCCTTTTCCTTCTGTGCCCTGGACCAGGACCAACTAAAATTACACGAGTGTTGGCAGATGTATGTCTAATCTGTTCTTCAAAATTGCCAGTGAGTTTCACAATCTCCCCTGGTAATTTGCTCCAGTGCCTAATTATCCTTTCAGATAGAAAAACTCCCTTCCTGCGAGCTAAAACCTGTTACTTCTTGTCCAGCACTTTTGGGCATGGAAAAAAGTGCTTGTCACCTTATTTAAAATAAAGATTTACATATATTTGCTTTCATGTGCATGGCCATAAATACATATAAAATTGAAATGGTATTGAGGGTCTCTTTCCTCTTTCTAGACTGAGGGAACTCATCACAGCTTTTCTCAAATGCTTATAATTTCCTATTATTTTCCTCTGCACTTTTCCCCAGCACATCTTATTTTTAAAGGCTAATGCCAGGAAACAGCCACTTTATTTTCGTTAAGGCTCTACTGATGCTCTGCAGAGATCCCAGAAAGTTCTTTGCCTCTTTGTAACACCACTTCCACTGTTGTATTTGTGTGGATTGGATTTTTCTTCCTATACATAGTGCCTCACACTCATCTTTATTAAATGTCACCATTAGGATGCTGCTCCAAAATAATTTGGGATTTTAATACTCCCGATCTTTCTCACTTCGGTGTCATCCAAAGTCTGCTCTCTCTTCTGTCATCCAAGTTGTTAATGAAATATTGAATAGCATTGGATCCAGGACAGATCCAGCTGGGACCCTGCATGGAATGCTCTCCAGCACTGACAATGAAAGGAATTTCTGGGTTTCATTTAGAGCCCTGGGTGATCTAATCCATTGGATTAGACAGCAGCTACAAGAAACAATGAAAATTCAAAAAAATATCCTCAAACTGCTTTATATAAGCACTCATTTTTGGAGTAATACATAGGATACTTTTCCATTTCACAACATATCTGTGTTATATTTTATATCCTTGGTTTTCTTTTTGAAGGAACAGAATCCCAACTGCCTTCTATAAATAGTCCAGCAAGGTTTTGAAGTTCAACTCAGAATTAGGGAAATAGAGAAACAGAATAGTTAAATGCAACTTTTTCGGGTGGTATTTGGCAGATTTATCATTATTTTTTCCAGTAACAGCCTAAAAGGCATCAACACATCTTTACTGTGACAGCTCTGCTTTTGCAATGGAGAGAAGGTAAAATCAACACAAAAAAAGGCAAGAAATCAACTTTTTGTATAAAACTCCACTGTTTTCTAGGCTAAACTAGGGATTTTTAATGATGAAGTCTTCCAAATTCACACATTTCTACTTTCCCTAATGCTGGGTACATTGCTTAGGGGAAGCTGCTTGAATTTGGTTGAAACATCCTTTTCTCAACTATGGAAATTGTCTGTGAAGAAACAGGACCCCCCTGGCCCAGGCCAACCTGAACAAATGTGCATTAAATCAGAAAAATGACAAGGCATCATTAGGCTTTGAGAAGCACTTTAAAGGCTGTGGAGGTTAAAGAATAATTTCAGTCTTGATGGCTTTTCTTATATATTTCATTTCCCTCTCCCTTCAATCCATGCAAGAAACACTCTGGAATGATTTATCAGCCAAGTTCAGGCTTCAGCCATGTTTAACAGGTTTAATAGATCCAAAGTGTTCAATCATTCCTGGTTACCTGTTCTCCTGCGTGCCACAGGTCAAAGAGCCTCACCTGGTTGTTTCTGCACCTTGGTCCTACTCACCTCAGCCTTGCTCTAACCATCAGCACGTAGGCACATGGGATAGGGTCTGACTGATCCACAGAATCCCAGAATCCCAGAATTATTTAGGCTGGAAGAGCCCTTCCAGCCCATCAAGTCCAACCTGTGACTGATTCCTGCCTTGTCCCCAGCTCAGAGCACTCAGTGCCACCTCCAGGAATTCCTTGGACACTCCAGGGATGGGCACTCCGAACCTCCCTGGGTTGCCCCTTTCAGTGCTTAAATGATCAAAGAAAAAGAATTGGTTAATATTTTTGCAATGAGAAAGGGTGGATTTATTCTCTAAATCTAACTAACTAATCTAACTAATCTAACTCCTTTTCTCTTCAGTTTGAAGAAATGACTGATTTGAAGAGTTTGGGAAATAAAAAACCTGGGAAGACCTGGAACAAGTGAATAATGGACAGTACAACAAAGGGAGGATTAATTAGTGTGACTGATTAGATATAATTTTGGATCAGAATCTTGTAGGACCCTGGGATGTCAGAGTCCATGAAGAAAACTGCCTCAGGGGCATCCTTACATCACTGCACCCTGCCAGGGGTGTAGGGGTTGTGACCTCCTGCTCTGTGTTCTCTGCAGTCCTGATAGCTTCATGCCTTGACATTTTACCACATTTCCCCCTTTGCTATAGGAAAACTGAATTGATGGGACTTTATTTGTCTTTCCATTTAATTTGAAATGAATCAACTCCATCTGAGGTTATGTTCTGGTTCCATGAAGTCTTTAACCATCTATCAAGGACAAATTTGTATTTGTGACCCTTCTGGTTGTGTCACCATCTATTTAGTAAGGACCTCTTTCAATGAGGACATTTTTAGCAGGAGTGTTTCATTTGGAGCCAGGAATGTAAAGGTTCCCACAAAAATTGCTCCCATTAATGACTCTCTATCAGATTAAATTATTGAATCCTCATCAAAATCTGACCCCAGTGCCTGCAGCAAGGCCCTTACTTACTCCAGTATTTAGAGAATTGTAAAAACAGAGAATCCTAGAATGGTTTGGGTTGGAAAGGACATTAAAGCTCACCCAGTGCCACCCCTGCCATGGCAGGGACACCTCCCACTGTCCCAGGCTGCTCCAACCCCAATGTCCAACCTGGCCTTGGGCACTGCCAGGGATGGAGACCCCACAACCTCTCTGCACAACAATTAGTTCCTTCTTCCTTAATTCTTCTGGTTTGTACAAAGTCCACGAGAATTTTTTTATCCTCTCTATTGCTTTTCCATCTCTTTATCCATGCTCTCCTTCCTCATTCCTTCTCCTTGTTTATTGGCATTCCATGTGATTGTGATGCCAGTCTCCTCTGATCTCCTTCATGCTGTTGTAAAACTCTCCAGAGCTGCAGCAGCCTGTGTCCCAGCAGACAAGTCCTTTTGGGGACTTTCATGGAGCTTATTCATGGAGAAAAGGTCTTTTCATATTGTCCCACTCCACAGTGTGCTTGTATTTGACTTGCAGATTAAACTGGAAGAGGAGAAATAAAACAGATTATTAAAAAATAACATATTCAACCTCTCCCAGCAGATCAGTTGTTCAAGTTCCATATGTGCAAAAGCGATTCTCTGCTCTATTTGTGTTATTAAATTGCAGGAGTAGGATCCTAAAGCTGTCAATATAGACTCAGGAACCTTTGTTGAAATTCAAAATTTTACAAATTACTTTTTTTTTGGGTGATCCAAGATCATTTATTTACCTTCCCAGCTAGAAAAGACTCATCTAGGTAAGTAGCCAAGAACAGGAGGGTACAAATGGAGAACTGGAACCAGACTTTGGCTGAGGTTGTATTGACTTTGGCAAAAACAAAGAGATGAAAAATTATACCTCGGATAAAAATAAATTATAATCTGCAAGCGTTTGAATTAGAGGAGTTCTCCATGTAAACTTAATAAATGAATGTTAATCCAGTTACCAATTTGTAGCTATGAAACATAACTGGTGATGTTATTCCTTGGAACTTGTTTTGGAAAAGATTGCATAACCCATGAAGTAGTTCTTCACAAAGTGCATAAAAGTGTCATTTTATGTATAATTTATGCATCCAATGTTAGTTATGGCTTTTTTAATAGTACTTAATGCTGCTGTATGACATCATTCTTTCATTTACCAATACAAAAAATAAAAATACCAATCCAAGGCCATTTTGAAGATTAAAATAAATGGGCATCAGCTCAGATTTTTTCAGTATAAGTTGTGCAAGTCAATAATTATCACTGGTGTGGAAAGGATTTTTACAAGGACCGATTGTCATACAAAGTCTACGTATTTATTATTTAGTTAGTTAGCTTAATTACAATTTACTCACTGTGTATATGTTAACTAATACACTGTTAATGTGCCTTGAGCAATTAATTTTGCCAGCAGCGTCGAACTGGCTCTCTGTGCTTGCCCCTTCATTAGTGGCAATTATTAAATCCAATTTTCCTTGTCCTTACTCCATTTCCTCCACTGCCTACAGGGCATCCCAACATGAGGGTTGGGACTCTGTGCTCCTGTTCTCAGTCTCTACATCCCATCCCATGCCCTGGGGAGGAGCAGGGTAGAGGGGTCAGGGTGACCACAGGAAAATCACAGGCACATCTTCCCTTGCCTGCATGGAGGAGGGATTGAGTCCATGTCCAACATCCAGCTGCAAAAAGTCCTGATTTGGAAGGAATGAACTTTTTTTTTTTAACAGGACATTGGATCCAGGGGCATTGGATGCCTCCAAAATAAGGAAGGCTTTAGCTTCCTTTAGATGCTCAGATTTCTTGAGGTCATTGTGGTTGATATAGCACAGATTTACAGGATGGTTTAGGCTGGAAGGGACCTTCAGGGTTATCCAGTTCCAGTCTTCTGCCATGGGACACTTTCCCCTGGACCAGGTTGGTCCAAGCCCTGTCCAACCTGCCCTTGGACACTGGGAAGGTGAACAGAGGGAATTACTCAGTGGGAGATCCTTGCTATAAACCTTGTGCCTGTTGTAAGTCAATTTACCTACCAATTCAAATTTTGGTCAGAAAATGCCTTTTGCTGTGAACTCCCCTTGCATTGTCAATGAGCAAAAGGATTTTTATTAATATCCTCTTTTCTCTCTGAACAACCTTCTCACTGGATGTCTCTTTTTGAGGGCAGCAGTGTTGTCCCATGCTTTGCAGATCACATTCCCTAATTTGTTGTGCTGGCTCGTGCTCTCAGGCCCAAAATGCAGTTTGCAATATTCCTCACAGGGAGCTGGCCCAGCACTGCAATTACCTCCTGCCTGCTTGGCCAGCTGCAGGATCTGCACTTGGCACAGCCAGCAGGACCTGGGCTCCAGCTAAATGGGTGGAAACTGCCCATTTTGCCAGGGCTCTTCTCAGTCTCTCACACTCTTTTTAACTTTTTCTTTCCAAATATTCCAAGCATTGCCCCATCCCAGGGCAGGTTTTTTTTGGTTTACTGAAAAGATGAAGAATTAACCCATTTAACTGCTGATCTTGATGCACTGCAAATCTTGATTTGTGATTTTATCTAACAGGAAAAATTCTGTGGTCCCTTAGAGGAGGCACAATCATTTTTTAACAACAAGTATTTTAAGTAATTTGAAACCAAAGTGATTGGAAACCAAAGTGATTCCAGGGCCCCATAATGTCCAGTAGGACAAATACAGCAAAGTGCAAAAAACATCACAGATTCAAATATCTAAAATTATTAAATGATGGGTTGAATTGTGAAATGTGTTCCCTATGAGCAGGGAAAGCACTGGCTGATGGGCATAAATGAGCTATGGCAGTGGTTGGAAGCCTTTCCCAGGATTTTCTGCTGCCTTTCTAAGAAAACTCCTGTTTGCAAAGGGAAACTGAGAGAAGTGAAACCAGCAGGAGTTTTCCTTTGGATTTAACCAGATGGGAAGATTCTCCCTTCATTTTCCAAGGCATCTCTGGCCCCCCTGTGAGCAAAACTTTTGTGCACAAGGTCCAAAAGTTCATCACCATGAGCAGATTGAAGAGAGACAGGGGTTTGGGATTTGGGATGTTGGTAACCTTGGAGTATTGAAGACCACCTTGCTCCATCTCCTCTTTAAATCCAGCCTCCTTGCTGCAACTGCTTTGCATATGAAAACCATCCAACCAGCAGCTCCTGGGGCAGCAGAAATGTAGAAATACAGAATTCTTCATGAAAACCTTTGAAGGAACAGGAAAGTCTGTGTCCCACTTCTCACACAAATTATGTTGGATGACACCCAAGAGTAAACAGCGTTGTTGTGTTGATACTGCTCTTTCCACAGATTAAATTTCTCAGCCAAAAGAAAGGGGAGTTCTAAAAGATTTTTCTGATTTGGAACACATTATTTTCCATGTGTGTACTTCACATTCATCAAATCTGCATTATTAAGACAAGATTTGACTTAAATTAAAGCCAAGAGTATTCAAAATGTTACAATTTCTAGTTATGAAATCCAGTTTAAAAATTGCCACACTTTTATAGTTTGATCACAAGTAAATTTAATATTGTTGGCGACAAAGAAATTCCAGAACACTTCTGGATAAGAAAGTGAAAATTGTGCTTTCTGTTGTTTTTCCTGGAGATGCTGCTCTCAGATGGGGAAAGGTACAGCACTAACAACATATTTGCAATTACCTGCAAGACTTAACCAAGGAAGTAGTCAGTTTATAGTTACCTTCAATATGTAAACTACAAATTATTAGTGCATGAAAATGGCATCGAAGTTCTGTTGCTGGGGTCTAGTAATTTTGGATATTTTCCATGCTATTACTGCCTGCTCCATATACCTTTACTGGTTCTTTTTGAAATTAAGTTAATGGCACTCTACAGAAATGGACTGCCTACTGAGAGTGAAAGCTTGCTTGCAAGGATGGACTAACTTCCTACTGGGAAGCACTGATTTGGCACAAACAAAGAAATGCTTTAGCATTAATTTACTCCGGTATCAAAATATTTAGAATAAATTATTTAAAATATTTAAGGACTGAACGGTCAATATTTGCTTTTAATAAATAGGACCCATGTACAAATATTTGATGCTGAAATTTCCTCCAGTATCTCCCTGCTATATTATGGAGATAATGCATTCTCCACTTGCCAGGAGTGGTTTTTTTTCCCCTCCAGGCATCCAGGGACACATTCTTGAACTGGGGCTTACACTTGTGTGCACCCACATTTGCTCACCTATTCTCCTGTGGATTGAGCTCTGTTCACATTAGCACAGGTAATAGCACTGCAGGATTTCCTCTGCTTCCACCAGAAAAAGGTGAGGGGAGGCTGATTGCAGATGGTTCCTTGTCACTGCCTTCCCAGGTGAAAGCTCTTTTAAAAAAATAATTATTTGACTTGTTAAATTGCCCCATTCCTTGAGCATTTTCTCTCTGACATGAAGCTCCAGAAGCCAATCCTCTCCTGCATGAGCTTCCTGTTCTCCTGCAGCCCTGAATGCCTTTCCTTATGCATCTGCCCCAAATCCCAAAGGGAGTGGGTCACTCCCTTCAGTGTGGTAGCACAGGGTGAGAGTTTTCTACTGACCTGGGAATCTGAGTCTCATCTTCCTCTCTTTGCTCAGGACTGGAATCAGGATGGCAGCAAAGCCACGGCCTGGCCCCTGGTCAGTTGGGAGAGTGAGTGAAAGTCTCTGTTCTTGCAATGCACTCATCCCAATGTTACCCAGAACACTCTAATTTTATAGTTCTGTTTTCATGGCTAGAAATGGGAAACTCTGCAGAGAGTGACTGTTTCACTGATGATCAACTTCTAAAATGTATTTTGTAAATTTTTTGAGTATTTATTGTTTGTTTAAAATTCCTTTCCTTTCCTTTCCTTTCCTTTCCTTTCCTTTCCTTTCCTTTCCTTTCCTTTCCTTTCCTTTTCTTTCCTTTCCTTTCCTTTGCTCTCCTTTCCTTTCCTTTCCTTTCCTTTCCTTTCCTTTCCTTTNCTTTCTTTTCCTTCCTTTTCCTTTCCTTTCCTTTCCTTTCCTTTCCTTTCCTTTCCTTTCCTTTCCTTTCCTTTCCTTTCTCAGAAATTCATCTATCCAGGTTACATTTCTCCCATTATCCATTAAAATCAGCAATTTCTGTCCCCTGCTCCTGGCAGCTGGTGCAGGGGGGCACAGACTGGAGCAGGCAGCAGGTTCTCTTTCTTTTGCCTCCCCAAGTTAAGCACATTAGGCATGGATTGAATTTCCAGCCCATTCCCTGGAACATCACAAAGCCCAGGGAAGGCAGAGCTGTTGGCAGTAAATCGCAACACAAAACACAAACTCGTTTGTCGCTGCTGCTGTAACTTCTCGGTGCTTTGAATGCTGATTTCCACCCATCAAGTACATTTTAATTAAGCAGCAGTACCTTTTATTCCCAGTGATGTCCTAAACTTTTGTAAATCAGGGATTTACTTCATTGCAAAATCATTTCAAGTGACAAAAACCTGTCTTTTTGCTGTCACTGCAATGTAAGGATAAGAAGAAATACAATTTTTTCCCTCAAAAATAGTTCTTTATCTTACAAAATAGGTTTTTTTCTCAGAAAATTGTTGTTGCTGAAGGTCTTGGCCATAAAGAAAAATGTTGCCACAGCCCCCCACCATCTCCTAAGCTCGTATAGGCTGCCTGCATTTCACATTAATAATATTCCTTTAATTCATTTAAATAGTTTGGGGTTTGTAATAATGATGAGTTTGATGCAGCCTCGACCAGTGCTGGAAATTCGGAGGGGCCTTGTGGCCAGAGCATCCCGGGCCAATGGAGTGTTGCTGGATGAGGACTAAGCCCAATTTAGCCATTAATGAGCCAGAGTGGGAAGCAATTTCCAAGTGCCCATAAATCAGTCATTTGGTTTCCTCTCATATGAGGCTCCAGAGCTGTTCCATGCCAAATTTCAGCCTTTAAGCCTCAACAACATTAATAAAAAAGGCATTTTTGTGTCTCCCCCTTTACTGAACTGAACAATTACACTCTTTTTCACCTTCCCTCTTTCTGCACAAGCAGTTGAAGATTTTTTTATTGCATTTTCCTCCCCTAATTTCTTCTAGGAATCCAGTTCCAAGCTGAGGGCTGAGTGTCATCTGAGCAGACCCAGGTACAGCAGGCTGGCAAGCAGTCGAAAATGAGGAGTCACACCCGGAGTCTTTAATTAGGAAGGCCCCCTCCCTGGCTTTTATAATAATTAATAAATCCTGATCCTTTGCCCAACAGCCAGTGGGCAGGAATGGGTCACTGAACCTTGAATTTGTGATGGCAAAGAACCAAAGGGAACCGAAGCTGCTGCCTGTGAGTGCTGAGAGGTTTTGCTGGTTGGTGGAGAAATTTGACATTTTTTGGCTTTTATCTTAATCAAAGCAGTTTGGTGACTCTCAGACTGGTTTAGGCAGTACATTCTGGGAAAGGGAATGTGTTCCCAACCCCTCTGCTTGGGATTTTCCTTTGGCCTGTGTCATGAGGATATTATCTGTGACACTAAGACACTCCAAGGAATATATGGAAAATATGGCTGACCTGAAAAAAATGAAAATATCATCATACAAATTTTTAAAAAGGGGAAGAGGGAAGGGAAGGAAAGGAAAAAGAAAAGGAGAAAGGAAAAAGGAAAAAGGAAAAGAGAAAGGAAAGGAAAAGGGAAAAGAGAAAGGAAAAGAGAAAGGAAAAGGAAAGGAAAGGGAAAGGAAAGGGAAAGGAAAGGGAAAGGAAAGGGAAAGGAAAGGGAAAGGAAAGGGAAAGGGATCCGGTCACTCGGCCCGGCCGGGCGCGGGGCGCTGCTGCCCTCTGCTGGCGGCGGGCGGGCACCGCGGGACGGGCGGGACACCGAGCACACCTGGGCACACCGAGCACACCTGGAGCCCACCTGGGACACACTGAGCACACCTGGAGCACACCTGGCACACAGCCCGCAGAGGCCTCACAAGTGCCCCGCACAGCTGGC
>VZTT01056347.1:10726-24405 GCA_013400855.1 Buphagus erythrorhynchus
GAGAGGAGAAAAGAGAGGAAAAAAAGGGGAAAAAGGGGGAAAAAGGGGAAAGGAAAGGAAAGGAAAGGAAAGGAAAAAGACTGGAAACAGCAACCACTGTAATTCCCTAAAAACTGCTCTAAACTACTCTACAAATCCCACATGGAGGTGAGCACAGCACCAGGCGAGTTGGAGACAGCTCAGCCTTGCCATGGACAGGCAGGAGCTGGCACTGCTGGACAACAGGAGCACCACAAAACCCTCCTGCTTTATCACCTCTTCCACGGATTCAGGCTCCAGGCACTCCAGCCCTGCCACTCCATAAATGCATTCAGTGATTTTGCTCATATTGTGCTTCTCATTAGTAAATCTGAATACAAATAGGTTTTAGCCTAAATAACTCTTGTGCTGTCCACGTCGCCTCCCCAACCCGTTACATTAGGAAAAGTTAATTTTATATGACTAAATATAATCAGAAACACAACATGAGGCCTGTCAAGTTGACATGGTATGATGGGTACCTTAACACTTCCCAGCAGGTGATGTTGTTTGCACACTGCTTAAACTTGTTCATCAATGACTTCTTGCATGATAACCAGAATATTAACAGTACAATGAAGGTGGCACCGGGCTCCTGACACGTACAAATGCATTTCATCAAGGGGGAACACTTCCAAAGGAAGGGCTGCAGCTCATTTTTGGAGATTCTTCCTCTTCTTTTCCCCCCTCTCTATTTTCTGTACTACACCAAGCCCCTTTTGCCCCTTCTGTGCCAGTGGAATGTAAAACCAACCCTAAAAGTCAATAAAGGAGGTTACAGATAAAACCCAGGTCCAAATGAGTGTAACCACCAGTGGTGATAAAAGAGCAGAAAAAGGTGTTGAAAAACTCAAGTTACACAGGTGTAAGAACTGTGTTTAGGCAGATAATTTCTTAATTATCAATTACTTCCAGCCAATCTCAGCAGCCCTTCCTTGTCCTATCAGCACTGGAGGTGAGGTACCACCAGTGGCACAACACAAGGTCTTTTAGCAAAAATTAATGAAGTTAAAATTCAGGTAGGAAGGTTTCCTTCATGGAAAATTACCTTTTTAACATCACGTATATATATTTTTCTATAATTTATCCCCCCTTTTTTTTCCTGGCTGTGGTTGATCCTGTAAAATCTGTGATTTGATTTATTTTTAGTCTGTTACTGCAGTTTTGGTGCTACTTAGCCAGAGGTTGAGCTTGATGATCTTGGAGGTCTTTTCCAACCTTTATGATTCTGTGATTCTGGAGCTCTGTTTGTGAATTATGGGGATTTCAGGCTATTTTGTAGATTCCTGTGAGTGAGTTCAGCACTTCCTGAACTATTTAATCTAATTTATGCAAGTGTTTCAGTCTTAATCAATATTTCCTGCATAAACCTAATGGTTTGATTGCTTTTCTCAAACCCAAATTTCCAAACCTGCTGTTTTGGGGGGATTTGGATTCTGCAGGAAGTAGAAGGATTTTCCTTGAGGGTAGGGAATCCATCCAGGGCCATTCCTGAGCTGTTTTACTTCAACCTGTGCTCCAGCTTCCCTCTTGCACCATCGCTCTGCCCTTGAAAGGAAGACAAGATCATTTTCTGCACAAAATCCTGAAGATTCTTTGCCTGTCAAAGCTCCCTGGAGGCAGAGGAGTGGTCTGGGATGAGGAGCTGAACCTGGATCCAGTTCAAACAGATCCAGGAGGAATTTTGGGTGTAAAACTCCACATTGCTGCATTCCCACCCTTCACCAAACCTGGCTTTTCCCCATTAAAATCCAGCACCTCTCTGCTTTAAACTAAAGCCATGCCATGTATTTTAATTGAGGCTCTGGTCTCCAGCTCCCAATACTTATAATCAGATTCCAGTTTTCCAGCTAAAGCTGTTTATTGATGTCCTACTTTTTTCACCATCGTAGCATGTCAATAAATTGGAGAATAGTTCTGTAGGTTAGATTTCCCCAAGCTTTCTGGGGAAATCCTCTGACAATTTGCTGTATAAAGTCAGTTAATTGCTTTATATAGCAGAGCAATAGCAAGTATTTAGACGTATCATATGACAGACATTCCAAAAATATGGGAAAGACATATTTGTCAATAAAATGAAGGCTGGAAAAGCAAATTATTTTATTATGTGAAAGTTCTGGGTTTAAGCTGAGTTCTCTTGATTATCCCAATAACTGACATGCCTTAACCAGCTGTCTGAAAGGAACACTTGCTGCTTATTTTTCTGAACCTTCTCAGGACCTCCCCATAACCAACCAGAAAGGAAATCTCCAGGCACCAAAGAAAATTTAATACAAAAAAAGAAAAGTTCAAATTATATTTTATTTTAAGTCGGATAGGGCCATAATAGAAAAAGATCATCACAAACAATGAAAAGAAATAATTGTTAATTTCTACAGTACCTTGAAACAGAAGCCCCTGAGAATAAATAGAATACGAATACTATTAAAATTTCCTCTTTTATTATATCTTCTCTGCCAGAGTAATTGTTGCTGTGTCCAATATATGCAGAGGACAATTTACTAGCTGTTTTCTATTAGTTTTTAGCATTAACATATACAGAAATAAAATGAATAGCTAGCTTTTCTTTGGTTAATTAAATGACTGACAAGTCACAGATGTTGCTGCACCGACTCTTCCATATGATTAAAAAAAAATCCACCCTGGCAAACAAAAGAACAGCAGCCCAGCAGTGTAAATGGTCTCTTTATTAAGTGAATATTGATGCTACATTATGATTTTTTTATGAATGTGAATAAGGTAGAAGACTTGTTCCTTCTCCAAGTTTTATATTAAGATTTGAAAAGAAAACCTGTTTCCTACATAATTCCCACAAAGGAGTTCAGGAGATGGTTTGCTGGAGAAGTGACCTAATTTACAGGAGGTTCTGCTTCCACAACATCTCTCACCAAAGTGCATTTTTATTAGCAAGATACATATCTTTAATTTTTTTTTTCTCCGGCATAATTGTAATGGAGTCTTGGTAGCTAAAAGCTGGTATTGAAAATAAATATTCCATTTCTATTCAGGACTTTGTATCACTATAAAAACTTGAAGATATTTTATAGAAATATTCATAGGATAAGTATATTAATCTGCAGCTCCCTCCCTTCCTACCTTGTCCCTGCTTTATCTTTATTAATCATAGAACCTCTCTCAGATTTGAACAGAGTTTCTCTCATTTGTGGTGCTGTCCCATGTTCCTAAGACCTGGATCCATTATTTAATATCCAAATTACTGGAAATTAAAAATGGGCAGTTCTCATGAGAAGTCCTGGATTTTCTGTACTGTCCAGTGCCTCTAATATGCTCTTGCATATTAGAGCACTTCTGCACTTCAGCACTTTTGGCTTTAACAGGTATTAATTTCTGATTTATTTTGCATAGCCTGATAGTTTGGGTGTTTTGGGTTTTTTTTGCTTAGTTCCTTCATCTAAATAAGCATGAGGAGAGTTGGAAACAGAGTATTTTCCAACTTTAACGCTAGGAATTATATTTATTATTGATTAAAAATACTTGGGGGAAGCATAGATGGTATAAAAATGCTTCAAAAATATAAGTAAAACATATTATTATGTACCTTTATTTATTTATTTATTATGTAAAACATATTATGTTGAGTAAATTGTGATAGCCCAGTGACAGCACTGAGGAGCCACAGCATCCCTGAGGAATTCCCACCTCCCCATGGATGAGTGATGATGCCACAGCTCCTAAGAGGGGACAAAACCCAGGAGCCACAGAGAAGGGTCACCAGCACTGTATGCAAGTTTGGGACAGGAAGTGAAGTAGAATAATTTAGCTAATTAAGCCAGGAAAGAATTTAAAAGGACAGAACGTAATTACTGATGATGGATTTAGGCCAGAACGTTGAGACTGGAAACAATGTGCTTGTGTAAAGTGCCATATTTAATTAACAGGGGCAGCTTAGGTATAATATTTACATATTTGTAAAACACTCCAGGAGCACAGAGCCTCTTTTCCATCAAGTGAGACCTCTGGTGCGGTATTGAATTACAAGAAAAATTGAATTTACAAGAAAATCTCCCCACTTACCAAGTTAAGCATTTTGCAGAGCTTGGACGTCATTTGAGATTCTGAATTTTGCTACTGAGCAGGACTTGCTCTCATAACCTGAGGAGACCGAGCCAGGGCACTGCTTCAAGCTGAACTTCCAGGCAGCATCTTTAATAAAAGGAGAAAATGGATACAAATAACACCTGCCTCTTTTTGCAGCTCTTCTCCAGTCTTTAATAGCATCAGGAAAGTTTCCATGTCTCCTCTTCCAGGCCACAGCTCCCCCCAGCTACAGCCAGAAGGGCTGAGCCTAAAGTGACAGGAATATGGACTATTCCTGGAATATCAGTAACTGAGATCATCCCTACCTGACCAAACCCATCACACCATCCCGTAAATTCACCGGAAAATTTGGCTTCGTGGATTTGGCGAGCTCTGCCCAACGCCAAACTCCAACTAAGGGCTGGGGTTTCTTCCAGCTGAGGAGATTCCCGTGAAAATTCCCGTGTCCTGAAGGAAATCCTTCACCCCCTCCTGGCTGACTGCATTAATTGCCAGGGTGATGAATGGTGTTCACCCTATGTAAATAAATGTGTGCCGAGGCTGCAGCCCCAGCAAAGTGCAGCTACGCTTTAGTGGACGGCGGCGTCATATTTCATGGAGTAAAAGTTGTGAGGGAAGAGGAGTGATATTTATGGAGTGCAAAGCACTGTGGGATTTTGTGGGAAACCACATATATTCAGCTTGTCAGAAAACATCTTAATATTTACTCTTACAATCCCTAGGCTACTGCTTTCTAAACCTAAAGCTTTCATTAGCCCATTTAGCAGATATAAAACATTTGGGAGTCTGGTGAAAGAGTTACTTTCAGGAGTGGCATTTTTCACAGCAAAACGATGATACCTTTGCATAACCTCATTAAGCAGCTCCTGCAAGGGAGCTGCTTTATCCCATCAAATTAATTCCTAGTTCCACTTTCCTCTTCCCAGCCTTTGATTACTCCACACCATCCCCTCAATTCCGTTATTTTCCACACAGAAGATCCCATTTTTGGGGATGTGCCTCCCCATTGAAACCACGAGCATGGAGAGTGTTGGCAGCTGGTAATTCCAATGGGATGGCTCCTTGCATTTCATGGAATTACCAGTGGGCAAGGTGGTGGTGGTGCCCACATTCCTCCCTTCCCCATCTGCTGCTCCATGGATGCTTTTCCCAGCTGCTCCTGAATGCCCTCAGCAGCTTCCTCTCTTTATGGCTCACAAGCCACAGGAAAAAAAAAAAAAANCTGCTGCCCCATGGATGCTTTTCCCAGCTGCTCCTGATGCCCTCAGCAGCTTCCTCTCTTTATGGCTCACAAGCCACAGGAAAAAAAAAAGAAAAAAAAAAAAAAGCCTTTTATTCCTTCCTGTCAGTCCGGGGCTGCGACAATTTTATGATGAGAAGTTTTATAAATTGAAAATAAAGAAGTATTCCTTAAAACCTAAATAAGGATGATATTTGTTTTGGTCAAAATAAATATTTTTCACTCCCGTTGCATGCACAATATGTTCCATTAAGAAAGGTTAATTCTATATTAAATATAATCAAAAACACAACATGGGGCCTGTCATGCTGACATGGTGCAATAGGTACTTTAATACTGCTCAGCAGGAACCCTTGTTATATTTTTTATATGTTAGTAGATGTCTACTTAGAATTGATCAAACCTTTCCTTCTGAAACATATATGCCAACACCTCCACAACACACTATAAACCAGACTCTCAGAAAACAATAATGATGCTTATCAGTCACTCGCCTTGAGTTTGCTTGTGAAAAACCTCTAGCTAGTGTGCTATTGGAGCTCTTAAAACATAGATCTTTTTGCTGCACTGATAATTCACTCACAGCTTGAGATTGATGACTATGTGAAGTCCATAAAAGATGTTACCACTATATTTTCTTCTTATGATTTATTTTATCATGTTGTCAAGGTTTGCAGAAAACAAGAAACAAATCAATGAATGTCATGCTTAAATATTAAAGAAGGCTGTAATACACAATTTTATTCAGATGCCTTATTCAATCTTGCAGCTCTGAAAAGGGTAGCAGCAGCAAAGCTTTTATTTGAATTACTTTTGGAAAAATTAATTTAGTGTGAATGTTGAATTGTGAATGGCAAAAGGGTTGCTAACCTTATTTGTTTAAAGAGGAATGGGGAGTAACTTGGCTTTTTTTGACCAAAGGTTTTGAGAACCTGGGGAAATTCCCCGGCTTTTCAACTCCAGAAACTTTGGAATGGAATTGCTTAATGAGATCATGCTTTCTAAATTAATGAAATGCTGCCTGAGTGAAGGGGGGACGTGGAGGAGGTTTTGAGCTGGATCTTGGTATCAGCAATCCCTGAGTGCTGCAAAGCTGTTTGAAAAAAAAAGGCTTTTTTTCCTTCATTCCTACAAATCTGAGATCACAGCACCCACCTCGGGCCAGGGGAGGGTGGGGGGCAGAGAGGGAAGGAGGCTGTGGCTGCTCCTGAGCTGCCTCTCCCCTTCCTGCTGCCCTTCCTGGGCTTCATTATGGCTTGGACATAAAGAGG
Organism: Buphagus erythrorhynchus; assembly: GCA_013400855.1. Taxonomy (NCBI): domain Eukaryota; kingdom Metazoa; phylum Chordata; class Aves; order Passeriformes; family Sturnidae; genus Buphagus; species Buphagus erythrorhynchus. Next base: position 17,315 of record VZTT01056347.1, read on the forward strand.
CAATTAAGCCCAGCTTGATTTTTTTTTATTTTTAATTTTTTTTTTGTTTGGTTGGTTGTTGGCTTCCTTTTTTTAATTTTGTTTTTTTTTTAATTCACTGTTCATTCTTAGGAATAGAAGAAACTCCATCAGAATATTTTTTTTTTAATCTCTTTTGAATATAGTGATTTTAAAACAATGAAAACACCTAAGCAATCTGTTCACTTCAAAACCATGAAAACCTCCCTTTTTTGAGGTTTCTACTCTATTTCCCAATTCTAGGAAGAGGTTTGGTCATCATTTTATTCTCCCTATTCTCTCTACTTGTCCTACAGGAGCAGACAGGACAGATCTGAATGGGCAGCACTTCCTGCCATGAGGGAGCAAAGTTGCATTTTTATGTCCTTCTTGCACCATTTTATTGCATTCTGGTTCTGTAACTGTACCAAAGATGGGAGTTAAAAAGGAGAAAAAAAGAGCAGAGATGCTTTTTAGTCCTGCATCCCCAGGGACCAAGGGAATTGGCCACGTCTTGGATGTGCAGAGCCCAGCCCTCAGCTTCCAAGGGTGAGATAAGCAAGGAATCCTCGCAGGGATGTTCCCCAGCACCTGGCAGGGGCTGTCACTTCAGTTTGTTACCACATTTGAATTCATAAAATTCATCCTTTAACAAGAATAATTGTGTTTGCTGCTGTTCCTGACTGCTGAGTTCACACTTCTCCCAGCTAGAGGTGTTTTCCCAGGGAAGCTGTGGCTGCCCCATCCCTGGAAGTGTTCAAGGTCCTTAATGTGACCACTGAGATGGTCTCTAAGTGACAGGAAAAGCTGTTTGTGGCTGATTTTAGACAAGTGAGGAGTGTTGTAACTACAGACACCTCTCCCGTGGCAAACCAGAAATCCTCTTGCAGCATCCCTGCTCCATTCCTGACCACCAAGGGGGGATTCAGGAGGCTGGAGGTCCCCTTGGTCAGAGTTTCAGTGTGGTCAGTCATGGGACTTTCAATACTCTCAAGACACACAGAGGAAATGTTAGTGAATAATAAGTTTTTAAATACTCCTAGGTGATTTAGGGTGAATGATCACCCTCCTTCATGAAGGGGCTCCAAGCAATTCTTGCAGCCCTCACCCCTGGGTTATTTCTGAAGCCTGGACAGCAGTGACAGCACTGAGGGTCCCTGCAATATTTTTGTGAATTATTTTCTTGCAGATCAGGCAGTCAGAGGCAGGTGGAGAGCACGAACCCTGCAGGGAGGGGGCAGAACCTTGCACTGCTCAGGCTGTCCCACACTGACCTCCTCTCCAACTCGGCTGCTCTTTGGAAGAAGCAGGATGAAACCACTCAGTGACCCTTGCATTGCTGCCTGAGGCTCTTTTTAATAAAGTTTTATTTGTCCACGATGTGTTTTTCACACTTGGAGATAACAGAATCACAGAATCAGAGCACTGTTAAGGTTGGAAAAGTCCTAAAAGATCATCATGTTCCCCAGCACTGCCAAGCCCAGCTCTACCCCTTGTCCCCAGGTGCCCCATCCACACATTTTGGAATGTATTTCTGAGACAGAGATCTGCAGAACATTTTTAAAAATGCACAGCTCAAGATCACACAGGCTGCTGCCCTCCCCAGCAAGTCCCATTCAAAAACCCCATGAATTACAACCAGGTTTTGGTTAAACTCTTCCCTTTGCTCTGTGTCAAATCTCAGCTCTAAGGAACATTTAAAATATTTTAAGGAACATTTCTCTCTACTTCTCTGCACTGTTTTTTAGTGCACACACCTTGTTTTTCCTCCAGAGATGGAATTGATATTGAGTGAGCAGATTAGGCAAGATCCTTTTTGTCCACCCCAAACAGATCTGGCAGTGAGAGAGATGAGGTAGTTTTTAGTTAATTAAAGTTGATCCTTTAATTCAGTTTAAGACTCTAAGTACAAATGAAAGGATATTTTATTTGCAACTTTCTAAGTGCATATGAGTGTATTTATGACAGAATATTAAAAATAAAGTGTGTTCAATTATGTGCTTTTCGAGTATGTTATTTAAATTAATCTTAGAACAATTTATGAAGAAAAAATATTGTAACAAAGGATACAATTTTAGCAGTTCATCTCCTGCACACTTTGCTGTTTTTATAACATAGAGAGAAAACATAAAGTTTTTATGGAGAAAACATAAAACATAAAGTTTTTATGGAGAGAAAACTTGAAGTTGATCAGTTTTGACTCTCCAGCTTTTCCCCCTTTGCCTGCCCAGCAGGGTGTAAAACCACAGCCAGATTAAACCAACATAACCAGGAGCAGGATCATCAAAGACACCAAATTCTGTCCCCAAGGGAGGCACCAAGACACCCTGTGCTGAAAACCTTCCTTTCCTCAGGAAATCACAGACTGCCAGCATGGTTTGGGTTGGAAGGACCTTAAATCCCCCCCAGTGCCACCCCTGCCATGGCAGGGACACCTCCCCCTGTCCCAGGTGCCACCCCTGCCATGGCAGGGACACCTCCCACTGTCCCAGGTGCTCCAGCCTGGCCTGGGACATTTCCAGGGCCACCAGTGCTTTGAGGAATCTGTTCCAGTGCCTCAGCCAGAGCATTCATAGAATTGAAAGCCATGGAAAATTATTTTTCCTTTTTTTTCCCCCCCATTTATTTGTTTTGGCAACCACCCTGGATGCAATTTACCCACGTGCAGATGGCAAACACAAACCCCATGCCCTGAAATCCCCTGTCAGTGCTTTCCTGGAGGTGGGATTGGTAGGATGGCCCCAGCTCTGTGGCAACCTGAGAGTCCCTCCTTCGAGATTTCAGCTTCTGCTGCTTCCCCCTTTGCCAAGATCTGACTGGAAGTGCTGATTTTTCCCAGACCTGCATCAGCTTTTCTTTTTTTTTTTTGTTTTGTTCTGTTTTGTTTTCTTTGACACGTGTTTTTTTTTTAATTGTGGTGCATCTCAGCTATTCAGACAGGGCTGGATGAAAAAAAAAATGTTATTTTGCATTTTTCAAAAGATTTTCGAGACAAATTTTTGACTTTTATTCGCGCTGGGAAAGCTGATTTGCACAACAGCAACCCACAGGCTGTGCTCGTAAAAATAAAATCAACCCAAATATATTGCTGTTAGTGGAATTTAATTCTAGGCTATGATTTTGTGGGTTGAGCTGTGCTATCACTGAAGAGAGGGTTGCTTCTTTCAACATTTCCCTCCTTAAAACTTCAAATAATGTGAACTCTAGATGGCTTTTTATTATCACTCACACATTTGGAGACCCCTTGAAGATGCAGTTAACAAAAGAGAGGAAGATCCCTGGAAAAGTTTCCATTTGGAAATTGTTACTTGAACTTTTCAGGAGGTCGCCTGCATTCCCCAGCCCCTCTGGAAAATCCGGGCAAGCTTCCTCACACTGTTTCTGTAGGAAATGTTGTGGTAAAGATCAAGCAGCAGAGTGCTGTAACTTGCTAAAAATGCCCTGGGCTGCAGCTGTTTCATTGCACACACACATTTATTAAAAATTTACCTGGAATATTCCTCCTTGTGCTGCTTCTCCTTCAAAAAGCTGGACTGCAGCTTGTGCCTGGCCTCACAGTGCCTTAAAATATAGCTGAGAATATGAACTGTGTGTTTTGGGATATAAAAATACTCCCATTTAATGGAATAGCTGATGGATTGCATCGCTGCTGGGATGGGGTCTGGGCTGGGCAGTACCAGGTGCTGAAGCAGGTGTTAACAAAGTGCTTGTGGGGGCAAGTTTAAGGCAAAATATTGATTGTGCTGATGGTAAAGACAAATTCCCTTTGACATCCTCGGGCCCAGGATTTCCTCCAGCATTTGGGAGGAGATGCTGTGCCCAGATACAGAGGCATGGGTTGGACCTGCCAGCCTTGAGGAGCTGAAAGAGAGAAGCTTCCCCTCGTGCACTGGGCTGTTAATCACCCACATTTTGCTATTAAAAAATCACAGAATCACTGAGGTGGGAAAGATCACAGAGTCCAAGCTGTGCCCCATCCCCACCTTGTGACACAGAGCTCTGGGTGCCACCTCCAGGAATTCCTGGGACACTCCAGGGATGGGGATCCAACCCTCCCTGGGCAGTTCCAATCCCTGCCCACCCTTTCCATGGGGAAATTATTCCCAAATATCCACCCTGAGCTCCCCTGGCCCAGCCTGAGGCCGTTCCCTCTCCTCCTGTCCCTGTTCCCAGATCCCAAATCCCCCTGGCTGTCCCCTCCTGTCAGGGAGTTGTGCAGAGCCACAAGGTCCCCCCTGAGCCTCCTTTTCTCCAGGCTGAGCCCCTTCCCAAATCCCTCAGGAATTCTCCAGCCCCTTCCCATCTCCCTCAGGAATTCTCCAGTCCCTTCCCAGCTCCCTCAGGGATTCTCCAGTCCCTTCCCAGCTCCCTCAGGAATTCTCCAGCCCTTTCCCAGCTCCATTCCCTTCCATGGTCACCCTCCAGCCCCTCCATGTCCTTCTTGTCCTGAGGGGCCAGAACTGGGCACAGGAATGGAGGTGTCACAGCCATGCCCAGCACACAGGAGTCAGATAAATCCAAATCTTTAGGTGGGAGCCAATTTCCCTGGCAGCTCACAAGTATCTGGCTGATCTGATCCTTTATGTCCATAATCATCCATGGAAGATCCTTAGCTCCTGTACTGGTGTGTGAGTCCTGGTTTCATGGAGTTGCACCAGTGCACTGAAGAATTGGAAAAGGCTCCAGCCCAGTGTGTGTGTGTGTCTGTGCAGATGGAATTTTTAAAAACACCCTTATTTACACAATAAACACAAAGTTTATGTTTTGGCTTTCTTCTGGGACAATCTGCAAGAGAAAAACTAGAGCTGGGGATTAAAGAGAGTGTGCAAGTAATGTGTAAACCATGAAATTCAATTAGTTCCTCTCAGGAAGCCAAATTTTGGTGAATACTGTAGAGAAAAGGTAGGGATAAAATGCCTAAGCCAAAGCTGTACTTAATAAGCTTCAGTAATTAGTTATAAATGGCTCTTTAAACCTGGAGACACATCTCTCTTTGGCCATGTTTATGCACCCTAGCAAAAATAGAGGATAGGGTTAAATAATAACTTGAAAGACTTTCCATCCTAAGTTTTCTACCACAAATTTTTTGGGACAGGGGCACATCCAGTCCTGGTGCTTGTGCTGCTTCCCAGGTACCCCAATAAGTGTGGTGGAGATGGTATATGCAAATGTGTTTTGCAAATGTGTTTTAAAAATGTGTTTAAAAGGAATATTGGGGAAATAGGGACCAGATTTACTGATCTGGTCACGTCTAACAAGCTGCACAGGAAATTAGAAGCATTGTCCTATTATTGATGGGTCCCTTTTTTTAACCCCACATCCTCTCATTTTTTTGCTGTATCCAGGAGCAATTTGATATTTGGATTGTACAGTGACTCCTCAGAATTGGGAAGGTGAAAGGTAAATGGTGCTGCAGTGTGTGATGGATTAATTGGCAAATGTTCCTGTAATTGTTTCTGGCAGCTCTACACCCAACTCACTTTTCTTGTCTCCCTGAAGTCAAAAGCACTGGAGAAAACACCAACATCCCAAAACAGAGCTGCAGCTCCTGCCCCACAATTCATCTTAAAATCAAAGCTGCTTTGCTGTCAGAGCAGGAACTGGAGCAACAAATACAGACCAAAGGCAATTCCTCTCCCTGCTCCCTCCCCTCCAGAACTCACAGAAATCCCCCCTAATCCATATTGTGAACAGTAGGCACCTTTGACCTGTAAGCCCTTTTTTTCCAAGGAAAGTGTTTTCCTGGCTGCATACTCCGAGTCTCCTCTTTCTATTCACTTTTTCTAAATATTCATTACTTTTGAAAAATTGACCCAAACCTGAAACATTTCCAACTGGAGCCTTTTGCAGGGGGAGTGGGTCAAACTGGAGTTCCTTGATCCATTGTTAGTTAATTTCTGGGTCAGGTTCCAGAAAGAACCCTTCTTCCTCTTTTCCTTCAGATGGAAAACACTCAAGAATTGATTTTCTGCTGGGAAACCTGCACGAGATGGTTGGAATTTCAGGAGAAACACAACATTTCCACTTTCCCAGATGGTGGAGCTCCCTCTTTTGGGGCCACAGCCTTGAAAGCATCGGGGTGAGTCAGAGTTAACCCCTTTTTTAATTCCTCATCAGCACAACTTTGTATATTTATTAGTTTCTCTTCCTGGTTTATTTTGAAGCTAATGACAAGCAAGTCACTGTGTCACAGGAGGAACTGGACATGCTCAAGGGGACTACAAGAGGTGGTGGATGGCACATCTGGCACATCTGGCTCTTCCTCCTGATCTCTTCCCAGACCATCCTTGGCCAGGTTCAAGGGCTGCTCCAGACTGTGAGTGCTAAGAGTGAAAATCGTGATGGAAGTGATTGGAGAAGTGTTTAGGATTTCTCTGGGATGGTGGATCCTCTCCAGACCCTTCCCCTCTCCTGCCTGTTGTTAACTTCAAGTCCTGGAGTGAGCACAGGGCTGGGTTTGGAGTGTTTATCCCTCAAAAACACCCTCTGAAGCCTTTCTCTGCAGCTTGGACGTGACACTTAACCTTGCTGCCTCCGACTCCCCATCAAGGAGGGGATAATAACACTTGCTTATCTACTCCAGAGCGGGCTTTGAGGATTAATTAATTAATATTTGTACAGTGCTTTGAACATAAGTGCTTGGTATTATCATTCTTACTTCAGTGCTCCAGGCTCATTTTCTCCTTTGGCCTGATGTGCCTTCCTGCTATTCTGAAAGCTCCTCTCCTTGTCTCAGCCCTGCTGGTTCATGCCCTTGCCCTGCCTTGCTGTGCCCTCTCCTCGAGTGGCCTTTGGGGTCGACAGAACACCTGCAGAAGGACAAGAGCCAGCCCTGGCTCCCTTCCTACTCCTGTTCCCTCCAGGAGAAGCACAGCCCAGCTTTTGCAGGGAGTCTGTGTGGCTGAGGTGATGGAAATGGTCACACAAATCCTCCCTTCTCTCCATCAATAATGTTTCTTTATGGAAGGAGCAGGCAGGTGAGGTGGCACTGGAGAGGCAGCTGGCAAGGTGTGCACATTCCAGGGCTCCTTGTCTTTCCTTTGGTCTTTTCTTAGAAAGGAACAAAGAGAAAGAAAGGAAGAAAAAAGGAAAAT
>VZTT01056364.1:1853-32215 GCA_013400855.1 Buphagus erythrorhynchus
CTTAGCAGACACTTGTCTTTTCAAACCAAGACACTAACTAATACTCCTAAAGCCAAAATACGTTTCACATCTACTTCAAGGCAGGACTGAAACTGCAATCAGGAGCACCTGTTGTCCCATGAAGAGTACATGCAAAGTCCCAGTTCTCTGAACATGGCAGTAACAAAGATCCAAAAACTATTTTCAAGGTCCTCTGTACAGCACTGCTTGTCCCCAAGCTCCTTCAGCCTATTCTTGAAGAACTTCTGTCCTTCCAGCGGTACTTCCTTGTGACCACTGCTGCTGCCATCTCCTGTGAGCTCAGGTTTGTGTATAACCCAAATCTGTAGACCAATCTCTATGTCCATCACTGCCACTTGAATAAAATGCAGCAACAATATCCACTGATTTTAAGACAGCAAAATTATATTGCTACCTTCACATACTGTTTGGGAGGGGGGTAAGAATATATGTATACTTTTAAGAGCAGAGCAAGGCCTAGACCAGTTGATCCCATAGCTCCTCAACTCACTCTTTGTTCATGAGCTCAGAGCTTGCAAACCTCACCAGAGGAAATTGAGTGTCAGAAGGCCTTGACAAGGTATGCTGTGGAAGGGAAAGAGGCATGGAGACAGCTGTGGGAAAGGCAGACAAATGCCACTTTTGCTTTATAAAACATCTGTGGCACTTCTTATTAATGGAAGCATTTGGCTTTTGGTCAGGCTGAAGAACATTTCCACAGCCATTTGCAATAACGCTGTCAGGACTCATTCATATACAAAGCAGTGAGACATAGATGGCGTATCCTGTAAACCAAAAAAGGAAGATGCTATGCGTTCTTGATTTGGAATCATGGTGCTTTTTTTTAACACTCTACCTTCTACCCATCTGCTAGCTGGAAAATTTATACATTCAGCTTTTTTTTTCTCCCAGAAGACAAACATAAAGCAATCTAAAACAAGATCAGCAGTCTCTCAACTAGAATAAGTATAAAGTATACCCTTGCTTTCTTAAATCCACTTCTTTCTGTTAATACAATACAAATATCTGGCCAGACATGAAGCAAACTAAGTGCAATGGAGGAAGGAAATGTTTTTGAAGAGAGTACGAGTGGAGACAGTGCATATGAAAACTCAGCATGAAAAGCAAATCAATTTTTCTCAACAAAATTAAAGAGCAGCCTCAGAGCCATCTGTGTGGAATCCTGCTGCAGACCATACAGGCACCATGCAGACCAGAAATAGGACTACAGCCCAGGTACCTGGTCTGTGAATGGAACACAGATCATGAGAGCCAATTCCAGCTACATGAAAAATGAATCAAATCCTTTTTATCTACCCATAGGTTACCTTAATTTTCACCTGACCTTTTCCTCATGGGTAAGTGCATGTGGGGGGAAAAGTAAATACACAAATGGGATTCTGATTCTCTAAGGAGCACTCCTGACAACCATCTTGTTTCACTTTTGTTGTAAAGTATATCTGCTCTACTATCCTTCCCTTGTAGTACCCAAAGACCCCAACTCGGGCCAAAAAACCTCAGATTAACATTTCAGTAGGCTCTCCAAGCTGCAAACAATTGAAAAGGGCACGTTCACCAGGTAAGACTTACAGGAAACCATCATCTTCACATTCAGTGTGTGCACCATGAACAATAGAGCATGCACTGGGAATGACATTGCCAGGCCATGTTGGTGGAGGACAGGTTTGTATTTCCAGATTCACCTTTTATTCCAGGATGTACGTGTACTCTTTTTCACTAATGTCACAAACAAATCCCAATCTAGTTAAGAGTCAGTTTAAAGACATTTGCCTCTACTGGCATGTCACAATCTTACTTTGGCAATGTGGATTATAAAAAGAAACAACAAAAAAACAAAGCCCCACAAAGCAAGCAGACAAACAAACCAAAAAATGTCTTCCACAAACTCAACTAAATAGATTCCTTAAAAAAATAAGACTCAAAAGCTCATGAATATCACTATATGCTGCTTCTCCTTTCCAGTCAGACCTGCTGATGTAGAGCTGGGTATTTAGCTCTCAGCTTCAAACTAGGACAGTGTGCTTGGTCTTGGGGCTTGACCAGGCTTTAGTGAGGGATTTCACAAGAGCATGTTCTCTGTGTGCACTGCCATCCAAACTGCATTGTGGCCCTTACCAGGGCAGTGGGTCTCCCCACAGGTGCTACACATGCTGAGGTAAATCCCTGTTTTGAAGACAGCCTGTCATGAGAGGCAGAGGGACAGCTTGCCTGCGAATTACGCTTCAAGATGTCCATTCTTGCTTTCTCCGCAGATACTGTTCCTTTCAAATACATATTTTATGAACTACAGTGTTCACAACCTCTTTCCCACCCACTCCAACAGAATGGGTTCTTGCTGCAAGTGGCATTTAAAGATTGAAAATATTTTATGCTACTGTGATACCTTCATCATCACCTTCATTGACATTACCCAAATCCCAAGAGCATGGCAGCTCCCTGCCACTTCTAAAGGAAGATGCACACTGTCTCTTCCCACCACACTGTCCCTGGGGCATCCCCATTGTGTGGTGTCAGCCCCTGGCGACAGCTGGTCAGAGAAAGGTCATTTTTCAAGCTCTGGTTGTAAAAGCCCTTTGCTTGAAAGCACTCAAAGACCTTTTAGACCTTTATTTTATTACTGTGAACTTACCAGTAAGTATTTTTGTTTATCAAACTTTTAAAATATACTCCTTGTGAAAGACTAATTTTGTCTTCACCAGTTGTATTTACACATCATGTTGAATGCAAACTGTCTGTGCAGATGTTAAAAAGATGAAAAAATAAAGTGGTTCAAAAATGTACTTTTCCAACCTTGCCCAAACTCAAAGACAAGTCTTATTTCCTCTACATCTCACAGCCACACTATATGGAAAATTTCATACCCCAAACAGCAGCCTACCAAAAAGGTACAATAGTGTGAAAAAAGAGTGTTATAATTGACATCCATTTGCTGGATAACTGTAATTATTGCAGTTGCTATAAAGCCGAAGCTGTAATTTTTTGCAAGCCAAACTAAAGTGAAAGGAACAAAAATACTGCAATTTTTTTGAAAGGGATGAGCTGTTTTCTTTCCTTTCCTACTGTTTAATCAAAGTACTGAAGATTGGGGTCATGAAGAGTCAGGAAAGCTGTATTACTATTCTCTGCTGGGATCCAAGCGTCTCCATATTTTTGCAATATAACGCAATTAAATTATATTAATAAATCATCTGGAACATTACCCCAAAAAAGGGGGGTAAATAAATTAAACTCCTAATCCTGTAATAGGCTCCATAATGACTTAAATTACTATGGCCGCAGAGTAACTAATAATTTACATATATTAGTTGACAAGAGTGTTGCAAACTAACGAAAAAGAGAAGAAGCAGGAGCAAGATCTCCACCCAAGTCAGTCAGGCAAAGCAAAGTTGTAAGGGGGTGTCCTCACCAAAAAATGCAGGCTAAAGTATGCACACAACCAACCTCAACCTCTCAGACCTCACCACAGTCTAGAGAAACCCAGCAATGCAGCTAGAACTCAAATCTTTGGATTGGAGAAGAGGTTTTGCTTTGTTTGGCTACAGAATTTTCATTGATCTGCTTTTGTGGCAAGATTTTCTTTTTGCTTTTCAGCACAATAAATAGAGAACAAAAAATTTTCTGAGGATAAGTGAAATGATGATGATGTTCCCTCCCGTCTTTCTTAGGGGGATACACTAGCAATGCAAGAATCTCTGCTTTGAATATTTTATCCACATCTGTACTTCTCAGTTTCAAAAGGGATATTTCAGTTCCCATACTATTTTCTGAGGGCATGGGATATGCTCAGCTGAAGCATGAGGAGACGATTCAGGGTCTCATGCTTATGCTTGCAGCTAAAGCAAGCAGAGTTGACTATTTGAGCAGAATTCAGCACCACTGCATGATCAAATAGCACTTTAAATTTGAACAGCACTGGCTCAATTTATGAGCTCTGAGGATTACCAGCTTTCAAAATGGCAAATATATGGAAATATTAAACATAATCATACTTAACTAAGCACAGATTTTGAATGTACCATCTTATTTGTTCTTCATGTATCTTCTGCAGCAGGTTAAAGGCTATGTGTTTTAGATTTTTTTTCAAAATATAAATATTCTATAAAAAGAGAATGTGTTTTATTTTTCCTGTATTTGAGATAAATTTCTAGTTTAGCCAACAAAGAAACCTTTGTAAAAATATCCATAAATCACTTTGTACCATGGTCAAGAATCCATTTTAAAAAGCGGCAAAGTATATATAATTACTTTGCCCCAGTTTACAAGAGAATAATCAAAGCTACTTTTGGTCACTTGATCTTTGAGATATTACTGAAAAAAAATGGTTGACCTCTTCCAAACTACTGAACTATCAGTAAGTTTCTTAAATGTAGTATTTATATTCCTTTCTTTCATAGCTTCTCATTTATCTAGATATTTTTTCTAGATATTTTCTTTGAGATAAAAGGCTATTGACTATGCTTATAACTACAGTTAAGCAGGACTCGAGACTGGTTCTCTTGTGATAGAAAGATAAATGATGTTCTAGTCAAGGTTCAGAAAATTTTCTGCAAAACTGAAGGAGAAAAATTGCAAGCTCTTTCAGTGACAAAATGCCCTCTCACAACTCTTTGTGACACGGTGTGGAAAAGATTGAAAGTATTTACAATAATTTTTTTAAATTAGGTTTAGAAATAGTTCTGAATTTGAAGGGAAAAAAACATGGAAATAAAAGCGAGGGAATGATTCATGATCATTTTCTATAGAAATTACTATCCCAAATAGAAAAAAAAATATTGAACAGAAGGTGATGGAAGAAAAACACCGACCACATCTGGAAGACAAAACAAACCTTTTGTTCTAGACTGTCTCTTCCCACATAAGCATACAAACAGAAAAAAAATATACTTTCTAACATTGTAGTATGAAATATCTAATGTTTGAAAAACTGATTTTCTTCTATCTTCAAACTTCTGGCTATTGACATAACTTTATAAAAAGCCTATCTTTTCCACTTGTACATACTGTATTTTTTCAAGGCCACATCACTCTCTGCATATAACTCATTCTTTACTTGAAACTCCAGTCACTCCTTATTCCCTGTACCTTTTAGGCATGATGCCTCAACCTTCTCACATTACAATTTTCCTCTCACTTGCAAGTATCATTCACCACAGGCAGTATGGCTTTACTTAACTTCCATTTCTGATAAGCATAGAAAAATTCTACCCCAGAGATAAATGTTACAATGAATAAATACAGTTTTAAAGTGTATTTCAGGAGTTGTACAAATTCATAGAGGAATTAATATGGAAAAGCATTAGTGCTTATTGGCAGTACAACTGACTGCTTACTTGCAGTTGTTTAGCGTTTACATAGCTATACTGTGAAATTCCTCATTCCAAGTGTCTGAATCAAGAGAAAATGCATGTGTCAATTAGTGTAATTTGTTCTCATATCAAACCAAGCCCATTTTTACCCAAAGTAAGTCAGTATGTCTTTACATATCTTCATCATGCAAATCCACTTACATAGAATAATCCCAGTATTGCCATAAAAATTTCTCTTATTTTAAGCCATGTGAATGTCTGCCACACACATTTGACTATTCTTGTCCCAAAAGCAGCAAGTGCCATGCAATTCATCTTACACAGCAGAGTAAGAAGAAACATGTTTTCTTTTACGTTTGTGCCAAGCTGACCATGATGGCAGACCACTTTCATTTTTTCAAAGTCATGATACTTGCCAGCAAAGCTTCTGTTTAAAACACAATGTTATCCCACTGAAAAGACACCCAAACATCAAATGTTGATTGGCTCAAATGACAAAAGCAGCTTGGGTTTGGGATAGTTTCAGTATTCCTCTAGGCCCATTATGGAAAGATTGCTTCAGTTTTGGGTATTGAGGGTTTAATGGGGAAGGGTCAGATGTGGCTACAGCATGTCAAGTTCCTTTCAACTTATTAATATGAAACTCTGAAGAGCATCATCATAATGAAGAATCTTTTCCCTCCTTGGCACAGTATTCATGAGAAATGGTCCCTTTATACTTGAAAGAAAACATAGTCTTTAAACTATTCCAAGTAATGCATTTCAGAAGAATCACATTTCATATGAGGAAAACCACAGGAGACAAAAATAAGGCTGAAAGATTTAAACTTCTTGATCAGTTCTTAAAGTACTTTAAGAAAAGCAGCTTATTTGCAAATTGAATATGCAGACAAATAATAAAAAATGTGGACATGGAAAGGCACACTTTTAAAGTAAGAAAATAGAGTTCCTTAAATGTGCAAATAAAGTAAAAACTACTTGGAATAAAATAAATGGGAATAATCTGCAGGATTTGGAAAAGATCATTATCTAATTATCTGTGTTACATCTCAGGAATATAACCGTGTAGTGCTAGCTAAACTCCCTTTAGACTGAGTTGCTGATAACTATAGTTTTTCAATTTGAGGGACTCCTGGATATTTTTGAGTGGAATAGAACTGCCTACAGAGCTAGAGAAGAAATTAATGTGTTTACATTTTTCCTTTATTTTTTTCTTTTTTTTTTTTTTTTTTTTTTTTTTTTTTTTTTTTTTTTTGTTAAGCACAACCATGCATATAGTCTTGGCCACCGCCAGCTTCTGGAAGGGATGCAAAAACCTTGATTTATTGACTGAAAGTATCATATACTATCTCATTAAACCTACCTCAAAGACACACTGTGCTACGGGGACATGCTTATAACAGCTCTTTCTCCTCAACTGTCTTTCCTCTTTAAAATTTTCAGAGTCATTGCAGTCTTCCACCCTGAAATTCTCCAAATCCACAGACCCAGAAATTCCCAACGACACATTTCCTGTCCAAGGATAAATGGTGGTATCTGTACTTGATTAATCCCCAAACTCTGCCAAGTCTGTGGGAAACAGCCACTACCTATATGTACCCTGACGATTATTACACCAGCTGGAGGTTTAAATTAACTCCAAATGCAGCTCCACCTTCAGGGATGGCTATCAGAAATTGTGCAGCAGAGAGGTTTCAGTTGCCACACCACCACCTAGAGAGGACCCTGTTGCCCAAGGCCACCAGGGCTCTGTCAAGGGACAATGCAGTGCCTCCCTTCTGGGTGCAGCTTTGTACACCAGGACAAGGGCTGGGTGCAACTGCTTGTGGAAAAATGAGTTCACTAAAACAGAAAAAAGGCTTTCACATGTGATGTCAAGTAGTTCCATAGAGCCTCCCCTGGATGGAGAAACACACCTTGGATAATGCTGCTGCTTAAACAACCATCCTCAGTATTATAAACAAAGACCCCAAACACAGCTGGACACAGAAAATTAATTCCTTTGAGAGGGGTAGGGTTTTCTCTACACTGGTTGAAGAGACCATGGAGGGAAAATCAGTGTGGGATGCTATGGGTCTTCAGGTCCCCCCAAGGATCCAGATGGGCACTCTCCCAAACCACCCTGGCCAGGATAAGTGCTGTTACAGACCTGCCAAATCTAATCCAAAACCCTCCACTGATAAGCACACATCTATGAATTCTCCACACCCAAGGCTGGCACACACCAGGGCTGGATGTGGTTTGGGGCCAGGTGGGACAAGCTGCAGTGCCACTGTAGCATCAGGATTTGGCTGCAGGCAATGCACACAGTTTCTGCTGCTTCCCCCTCCTCACTCCATTTAACTGCAAGGGTGCACTAACAATATTCGTTCCCCAGGGCTTCTGCAGTCCTCTGAGTTGCCACTGGGGAATCATGACATGATTTTAGGGGAGTTTGACAGAGAAAAGGAGATGGCAGAGTGCCTATTGAAACTGTTCCCATGGTGAAATTTGCCACAGACTGCGATGGTGACTCCTCTGGGACTAAGACACCAGCAGAAATTAGTATAATTACTTTTTTTTTAACTTGATGTCCTATTAAAAGAAGTCACATCAGAATGACACTGGATGTCTGAGAGATACTTTAAAGAAAAAAATCAGTAACAGAAGAAGGCCTGAAATAAATTCAAGTTTCAAAATATCAAAGGTATGTACATGAAATAGAAATATCTATCTCTACCAAAACTATCAAAATCTACTGATTGAAGGCAACCTACATCAAGGAGAAACACAGGTATAGGATGATTTCAAGTTTGGTCAAAACATTTCCTTGCCTTCTTTCCATGACTGGTTTTTCTTTCAAACCCATACTCCAATACCTTCCGAGTTCTAGTAAAGAACAAAAAACTGAGAAGAAAGGTCAAAAATGTCAAAAATTACTTCTTAAGTGATTTGTATATTTCTGAAGGTTACAAAGATGTGACCTTTTGGTCACATCTGAACTGCAAAACAGAAAACTCCCACAACAAAAAATTCCAGTACATTCAACTCACAAACTTTTCAATAACTTATTTTTAATTATTTTCAATAACTTATTTTCACAAATTAAATAAATATAATAGATTCTCACACAAATTACTTCCAATGAACCTAATTTTAATGCTTAGGTGCAGCTTGCATGAGGTGCAATGTGGCCAAGTTCCCTTAATGCACTGCCTGACCTGGCCCTACTTCTTCTTTTGGACTTTACCTGAAAAGGAGCAAAAGCTACAAAGGATTTTGACACTTACTTCAAAACTTTATAGTTTTGAGTAAATGGTTTTGTTTTACTACCTCACATTCTGATCTGATTAAAACAGAGGTAATACCTCAGAGATAGCCTTAATAAAGGCTATCTTAAAAGAGCTTCTTGCAATTGATAATTGTCTGCAAGACACCCTGAAGCAAAACATTTTAAAATGCAAAGTATTTTTCAACTAAAGCTCCCATTGCTATCCTGTTTATTAACAATAGGAAAATATCTGAGCTAAAAACAAGGCACTAGGCTATTGTTTCCCATTAAAAAATACTCACAGAAATACTAAATTGTCTCCAGGATAATCACATCGCTTAACTTGTATCTCACAAAAAAAAAATCTATAAGACCACACTCAGAACCAACTGCACTACCAGAAACAAGGCATTTGGGTGAATAACCCAAACACAACAACCCTGTTATGTGTTCAGCACATGCTACATCTGACCAGCAGAAAGACAGTCCTGTCCTTGGACTGAAGCCAAATCCCTGTGCACCAGCAGCATGGCCATCAGTGCAGCTGACTTACTGAAACCCAGGTGCAGGCTGTTCCTGGAAGTGGGGAATAGGATACGGGGGTTTTCCCCCTGTGCAGTATGTTGTCATTTCACACAAACTCTACGAAGGAGGCTAGTTAATTCAAGTATGTTCATGATTTACAGCCATTTACACAGCTTGAGCTGTACTGGAGAATTTAATCTTGCAAGATTTCGCTGACCAAGAGTTTTCAGAACTGCTGCAGCTCCCATTACAAAGAAACCAAGAAGTGTGATGATGCTGCTTTCAGATTCAGCTGCATAATGGGTGATGCAATGTTGGCACAAGACAAATGCTAATACAGAACACAGGAAAAATCACTGAGATAAAAAGCAGCAAGAAAACTAGAATGGTTACTAAATAAGGCAAACAATTTTAAAATTAGATCTGCAATGGGACATTAGATCAGAAAGAAACACAGGAGTTTCACCAGATGTTCAGCACTGTTGCTAACATGAATGGAAACAGTGTAACTACTGGATGAATCGTGGGGTTTCTCCTGTTCTTGGGGGATTTTTTTAAATACAAAAAAACCCCAGAAACATTTCAAATTCAAAAGACACAGCCAGGAAAGATTATAGCCTTCATGAGAAACCCATCTCTGACACCTTTTCTCCTGTTACAAATTTGTCACCTAAATCCAGCCAACAGAAATTTTTAAGAAATACAATAGCTATCATCATTGTTTTTGTGTGCATCCAAAAAGCTCCTAAAATAATTCTATTGTATTGAATATTTGTCATTCTACAAGTCATTCTTCTCCTACTGACTTCTCCAGTTTATTTCACCTAAACAAAAATGAAGTTGAATGGTTACAAGCACAGTAGCAGAAGTTTTATTTGTCGCAGTGTAACCTTAAGTCATGTGAAAATCAAGCAGCTCCAGTGAGCTCTGTGAACTTTCTATAGTAAAGAAAAAACTACTGAATGTTGCCAACTCTGCTTGACGTGGCTGGGGACTATGGACTATTCAGCCTTTAGCGTTTAACACTTGCTGCAGCACTTTAATTTGCTAATTCACAGTGTCTTCTGAGTTACAAAATCTGAGCTTGAACTGAACCTCATGAGAAGGGGCTTCATGTTGCATCTGTATCCTGTGGAGTTATCATCTGAGCATAGTCTCAGGTAAACAAGCTTAGCAACCTTTAAGATTAGTGACTGAATGCTGTGACTGGACAGCATAGTCCTTGCAGCACTATTTAAATTTTAAAAATATAAATGAAACCAAATAAAATAAATCAACACAAAGGAGAGATCAAAAAAGGGTAATTATATTAACTCCAGAACTAGCAGATGGAAAATTACTTGTTTCATTTTAGAATGCATCCAGAAGGCTGTTCCATCAACTCCTTATCTGGAGACTTGGTCTTTTAACCAAAAACTTGACATTTATAGACTCCTGGCAAAAAGAAGACACTACTTCCCTATTATCTCCAACTTCCAGTAAATTGAAGTATTGTGAGCTAGATGTCATTCACTTTGGATTGCAACCAGCAAGTTCTATCCCAAGTGTCAGAGGAAGAGTAAGAGTAGCAGTATAGGTGGGACTTTCACAATTGCTCGGTAGCCTTGCTGTTTCCCAGCACCACCTTGCTCAGTTGCTGGGCAAATCAGTACTAACAGAACATCAAACTAATGGACTTCTGTCTAAACAACTTGTTGATACTTAGTTATCAAAACAAGTGGACACAAATACATCATGTAACACAGCAGGAATCACTAGAAAGGAGACTGGACACCTCCAGTGTCAGTTTGAATGTAAAACAAATTAAATGGAGCACATTTTCCTGACATCAGTTACAGTATTTTCTTTCCCAGTGGACTTAGTGTGTTTCATAAGAAGAAGTGAATGCTAATCAATACCAGCCTAAAATCAACCTAGTGCATCCTCAGGTCAAACTGGGGCTTTTTTTAGGAGCAGTCATTAAGGGAATACACTATTGTGCATTTTGTTTGTTTCCATTGAAAAAAACCAAAGCACCAAGACCACCACAGGACCTCACTAGCAAATCAAAATACACAGTGGAGAAACCCCAGACATTTGATCTATTTTAATTGCAAAGTTTTCTCACTTTTTGGAAAGCTTTAACCATCCACGTTCTTTTGTGTAAAAGAGGGGCTGAGTCATCCCATGCAGGAGTAACTATAAATATCTAATGCCAAGTTCTGTGCACAAAAGCTGCAGTACTCAATATACAGTATTTTGGAGACACACGAATGCTGGAGAAAGAGTGCAGCATGCCCTTTTTAGGAAGGAACATCTGTTGCACTGGCTGAAAGCAGCTGGCGTGACCTCCTGTCCCCAAAGTAAAGTCAACTCATCAGTGTTACTTTTTACAAGCAGGGTTGCAAGATTTCCTCACAGTTTGAGGGGTGGAAGAGTGTTTGGAATGGAAAATGAAACTGCTGCCAGAGGACTTGTTCAGCCACTAAAACTTTGTTCCTTTCAGTACACAGTCATTACGTTATCTCATAACAATGCAAATATCTGGTTCTCTTTATCCTGACACTATATTCTGCAGTTCATCTTGATATGGAGTGGCTGCAATGCAGCCATCACCCCACTGCATTCTCACTCTTCCATAGTAGTCTCCTGATTTCTATGCCTCTGGAGATTAGCAAATATGAAATCAGCTATTTTGATACTGTCCCATCCCACTGTAAAAGGGGAGTTGAGGAGGATTCTTTTTGGTAGATTTCTTGGATGAAAATAAGGTGCAAACGTGGCCATACTATATCTGAGAATATTTTATTGATAAAGAAAGGTAAGTGTTCCTATGGAAGGAGTGATAGAAAAGGGAGCAAAGAGGAGGAAAGAGGGACAGAGATAGAAACAGAATACTGGGATAGATCTTTTCCACTGTATCCCGGGCGCCCTGTGAGCATCAGCTCGGCAGATGAAGCGTGTGTGCTGCAAGCTGCCGTGAGTCTGCCTGGCTCCCGGGGCACGATTTCCAAACAGCAGCCGGCTGTGTGTGGCTCCCCTCGGTGAAGGACAGGCTGCCGTGGCTACGGGCACATCCGTGGGGCACCTCAGGGTCGAGCAGGGTGGCTGCTCCATAGGGGAAAGAGCAGAGTGCTGGCCTGCCATGGGGAAAGGGTGAAGCAGGGCAGGACAGGTGGAGACAGGGAAGCAGGACCACCGGGAGGAAAAGGCTGGAGGGGGGGGAGAGGGGCCAAGCTGACCCTACAGGCGGTTCCCTGCTCCCTCCAAGAAACCCAAAGAAAAATGGCCCCCACTGTTAACTGCTTTCATGTGCTAAAGCTCCTTCCACTGCCCGATTTCCCTAGCATTTTTCCCGGCCATCGGGAGCTCACTCGCAGCCCGATTGTGGAAGCTTTCCCTGCCCTGATCGGCTGCCAGGTGAAGCCTCCCAGGGAACAAGGCTGCCAGCAGGGGTGTACAGCCCCCAGAGTTATTTTTCACCTCATGTATAAAATATGTTGAGGCATAAATAAAAATGAGATTAGTCCCTCTCAGATGCCCAGCAGTGAAAGCCCACATATATAGGTTTAATTCAATGTTAGGATTGCTTTTTCCTGCCATAATCAGATGTAGCAGTGTAACCCTATCACAAGAAGCCTGAGACAAAGCAGGAGAACAAAGTTAATATTTAGAACTACTTCAAGCAAGTGCCTGAGCACTTCCTACCCCCTGCAGACAAAACAAAAAATCTACTCCAAAATCCCCTGTCAAATACTGTAAACAACCATGTTTCCTGCAATGTTAACAGACTATTGGAATAGGTCTTGGGTCTCCACTCACATACTCATTTTTCCCTTTCACATGTGAACACTCGGTAGGGTCATTTTTAAACAAAACATGCCTAGATCCTAGTTTAGTTTGCTAGTTGTTTAATTTTTGAATCCATAATTAAAACCTTTAAGACCAAGTTACTAGACTTTTGCTTTTCTTTTCTCTCTTTTTTTTTTTTTTCTGTTTCCCCTTTCTTCTTTAAAAGACTAAACAAACCCGAATTTCTTAGCATTTTCTGCCAGGATTTTGAAAGGCATGACTTTCAAGATGCTGGCAGAAGAGAAGTCTAGATGAAAAAAATAAGAATAAAAACTTCTGAAAAGCAAGGAAGTCTTAGTTACAATGTGGAACTTCTTCCCTGTGATCAAAAGTGGCAGCTACTTACTCTTTAGCACATAGAATTTAGACTCACAAGTATTTAGAGAGATTCTTTGTTCCTGTCCATCATGTCTATAAAGCAATCAATATCACAGTGCTCTGTAGCTTCCTGGAGATCACCAGTCCTGAGACATGATTTCTTAAACCTTTCCTGTGCTCTGCCTGCACAAAATACACAGCCCCTTATAACTGTCTATGATAATGCCTACAAGTCCTTTGCCTCAGGCTGGGATTTGCCAAAGAATGCACAGACTCTACTGTAATAAAAGGTGAAAGGGGCTCACAGCATCTTGCCATGAATACAACAAGAATAGTTTTTTCCGTCAAAACTGCTAAGGGAAATATTAAACTACTTCTCCATCCTGCTCTCCCACAAAGTACTCACATTTCTAAGACAGGACAAGAGCAACTTGAGCAAATCGAGTTTACACTCAACTCTAACCCTGACTCAGAACTCACCATCAAGGGTATGATTAACAATAAGGTTTTGGTCAAAAGTTTACTTTTCTTCCCCAAGATTACAACACTTGACAGGGAAGTGAAATAGCAAAGTGGACCTCAAAGCCAAGAACAAAACATCACACAGCTAGCCTTGTGATAAGGGTTCTTCCAGTGCCAGTGAGAAACATAGCTTCAACTAGGAGCCCAGACTATCAGCATGGGATTAAACAAACAACTAGGCATGACATATGACACCAGTCAATAAAGGACACTGAGGGAGTGATTATATGAGCCAATAGAAGAGAACAGCACTATTTCTGCTATATACTCTCAAGTTCATACACTTGATCTTTTACATATAATGTTTGTTATTAATACTTCATGGCTTTTCTTCCTTGAATTAGCCTACTCATATTTTGAAGTCATTGCACTCATTTAACTATCCTTATTTTTGTATAACTTTTCTAGCTTTGTCATACTCTTGTTTGAAAGCAAAGAAAGATGACAGTACCCAGGATATGCATATACCAAGAGATATTCTGAACATAAATGAATGCTCAGTTTGGCTCTCCACTTCTCTCCTAATTCTGATTAAGAATCGACATTTTGTCTGCCACCTGAACTGATGTTTTCAAAGACCTAGCTATAATAATTTCAATTATTTTGAATAATAATTTCTATACTGAATTTTAATAACGAGTTTAAACTAGTATTATAATTTTATAATATATAATTATTATTTTGTGTATATTGCTGGCATATGCCATGAACATTACTGGGAATTTAAGCCACCATTTTAATATCTATTCACTGCAAAATATTTCTGTAAAGCTGGAATAATACCTTTTCTACCCTGAATACTATCATTCCATATCAATGGCACTTTTTTCTTACTGTGAATTCTACTGCATCAACAGCACACTTTGCCATTTCATCATTTATCCCTTTCCTGTATCGCTTGGGAAGCACAGGCTAATAGTGACACCCCAGTTATCTCCAACTACAAAAACAGACTGTTATTTCCACTATTCAGTCAGCTCCTAATTCCCAACAGTATCTTTCACCTTTAAGGCTTAATTTCAACACAGTTACTTAATAAAAGAGATTGTAAAACCTTTCTAGAAATTCACTTACACAGTATCCATAATAGTACCTTCATTGACTCTTTTTAATGAATGAAAATAGATTTGTGAGAAAGATTTTCCCCTAAGAAAATCACATTGATTTTCCCTCATTCTGTCATATGATTTATGGACATAATAATTCTATTCTTCCTAAGTTTTCTATCAGTTTCTTTGGTATGTAAGGAAGACAAACAGTATTTGCTCTCAATGAACTCTGCTACGTTTGTATCGCTTTTGCCATTGCTTTGGTACCAAATAGCAAATTAAGCAGCTTATTAACTGGAGTTATTAATTCACTATTTGCTATTTGAGTTACCTCAGAACTTTGGGGTGAAAACCAGCTGCTCCTGAAAAATGCATACACAATTATTCATTGCATCAGCTGGTCACAAAAGCTCTGCCACTTTGCCTGGAGACAACTCACTTGATCTCTCTCCCACCATGTAGTAAGCCTTCTGAACATCTGGAGAAGAATCTTCAATTGAAAGAATCAACTGAGATTTTTCTGTCATGCTATCTGTGAACCTTCATTCCAGGACCTGATATTCTACAGATCTTTTGGATTGTAACCTAGGATTAACCTTGGATTGCTTCTTCCTCTCCTCATGCAGAGGGCAGTTAATGTTCCTTTCATATCCAGGATTAATATGAAACTACTCACTGTCCTGGTTAGCAGCTGTTACCTCCAACCCACCACATACCTCTGTTTTCGCCGCTTTTGTAAACGCTTTTGAAGTCTTTTCTACTACTTCTTTTTTTGTAAAAACCCTGTCTAAAATGAAAAACAAACAACCATTGTTTTCACCAGAATGAAATATTTAACTTGAAAATGTCTGAGTTTGGTGGGGCTTTTTTTTCATGGGCAGTTTTGTCAAAAATGCTTCTGTTTAATCCAGCCTTTGATATCTCTTTCAGTTGTCTTTCTCCTTTACCTCCCCCACTTTTTCCAGTTATAGGGCTGAGCCAAAACACATTTAGCATTCATATAACCTCTAATTAACTAATATTCATGAGATAAGGAAATGACATCATGCTCTAAGTATTATTTTGCAAATGAATCAGAAAACCAAAGTCTTCATTAAAGCCACAGTATGCTCCCTCTCTCTTCCTGGATCAGTCCTCATGGGCTGTACAAATACAGCAAGTCATCCTCTCTGCCATGTTGTTCTTTTCTGCTCCCAGCCATTGCTCTTCCAGTTGTTAATGTTAGCTAATTCTTTTCAGAGCAGCCCCTTTTTTCAGTATATATACTTCAGATACAGCTACAAAGAATCAGTTTACAGTCCCATGGTTTACATGGGAAGTCCAGTTTACATGAGGAGTAAAACCCTAAGCAGCATTAAGAATTGGTAAATACCACCAATGGGAAGCACACCCCTTTCATTGGAATGTGCAGTTCCAGGAACATGGAAGGACACAACAATGATGACTCCAAGACGTAAAACTACTAAGACCCCACGATCTTCCTCCCCTCCATCACTGTTCTTCTTGAAACAATCTCTGTGAGACACATCACTCCTCTTTGCCCCACTCCTCAAACAGACTCAAGCAGAATGAAACCACTGTTCTTCACAGGCTGTCAGGCACACATTTGTCCCTGAGTTGAAGGGAAATGTCCACCTTGACTTATGTCAAGGCAGACCTACAGAATTTCATATTAATGGGATTGCAAGTTACACAAGCTAATGAGCCTGCACAAAAGCTCTTTCATCTTTTCACAGATGAAAACAATCAAAGTAAACCTGAATCCCAAAGATACTGTCATCAGTGTTTCTGTGTAACCCAAGAAAGGAGAACATTAATAATCTAGGCATTATCAGAGAGGCAACCAAACACTCTCAGAGGTTTGAGCACTGCCAGCTGTCACTGTTTCTTTCCCTTCTGAGAATCAGCTGAATACAGACATAAGCTGTAGTTACTCTTTGCTATCTCATATAAAATAATTTTTTCCAGACCACTTCTCAGACACCTGACCCATCATACAACACACCACACAACACATCTGCCAGGGCTTAATTATATCATCTGAAATCACAAAATCTTCCTCAGCCCAGTCACTCCTTCTGGAGTTCAAGTTTTCCCCTTATTTTAAAAAAGCAAAATACTAACCCAGAAAAGGTTTTCAACATTGTTCCAGCTTCTCTTTGCAAACCTTCCTTGCCACTTTTATTAAATCACAGGATTACAGGATTGTTTTTAGATCCAATAGCATAAAGTAATTTTTTGGCTTGTCAAGGAACCTGTTGACTGAACACAAATACGATCACAACCACTATTTTTAAAACTAAAAGTAAAATCAGAGTACAGCTTACATATTTTTCATTATCTTGACAGTTGCCAAGATATTAATCCGGGGACATTGCAATGATTTTCTTTCTTTTCCAAGAGGTGGCAGAAGAAGCAGAGTTTTCAAGACAGCTTCACTTCCATGTCACTTGCAACTTAATGAAATCATTGCTTTCTGCTTGTTTAATAAGAATAGTTCCAGCTGATTATGGAAACAGTGCAAAGAGTTGGTTTCTTGAAAATAAATGTGATTAAAAAAAAGATTGTTCGATAACACTATGGTCAATTTAGAACCGTTCCCTCTCTTGTGGTCTCTGGAAACAAATACACATCTGCAAAAGAACACTGCAGAACTGCTTGCTACTCTTTTCTTTATGAGATGAGACTTTTGGAAAATTAGGAGACACAACCTACAGTAAGAAGAAATGTCCTTTCCAAGAGCACTCTGGCTTTAACTCACACATCTTAAGAGTCTCACATCCCATTAACAATTACTTTTCTGGGCTCTAAAACACCTTGTTCCTCAGGTTACAGGAGAGTCAGTCTCTCCTCCTAGCTCAGACCCTGTCCCTTCTGATGCCACAGTTTACTCACTTGCAGGTTATCCTGCCTGCAATGTGCCTACAGGCACAGCTCTTCTGTATCTTTCTGCCTGTCCCTCTAAAATACATTGAGTGCAACCAGGTACTGAAAAATGCTTGTCAGTCAACTGGAGCACCAACAGACATGTTAAATTCATTAAAATCCTCTTTAAGGATCTCCTGTTACCTTGGTGTTTAAACTACAATTAATGTCAATAGTTAAGTTCAATAAGGAAGATGAGAATATGGAGTAATAGTAGTGGTTAAGAACAGGGAGCAGTCTCAGACTGTGTCCATTCCTAACCACAGCTGATGACAAATCCTATCAGAGAAGTATAAGCAAAGGGTTACACAGTGATATCCCTCTCACACATGGTCCCAGTATCCAGCAATATGGAAAGGCTCTCTGAGTCCAGGGTTGTATTTCTGCAATTATCTTTGAAGTATTATGCCATGGATTAATGTGATGGCTTTTTGAACCCAGGTACATTTTTGGCATCCAAAAGGAACTCAATTTCAACCAGCTGCCTTCTACCATACTCAGTTAAGACATTCTCAGATTACCTAGAGTCATTCAGAGAAAAAGCTGTGAGACACATGCTTCCCCAGCTCGCCTTTTAACCAAAGCCTCATCTCTGCCTCCTTTGGTTGTTCTCTGAAGCTAAGCTAGCACCAGCTCCTGGAGGCAATGAAAAGCAAATGAAATACTGTCTGCACCAATATCTGTGATGCTGGTATCTTCTGAGAAGGCTTGAGATATCCCAAGGTCAACATTTCATCTGAGACTCATTACTGGATGCTTAGGTGTTTCTCTTTCACACTTTCTCTGGTCACCAAGACCGAAGACACCTGTCCCCTGGAGTTACCAGTCTCGTTTAGCAGCACTGTAGCCCTCACTTTACAACAGTTAACTGCCTTAAGTCATAAAGGATAACCCAAGCCTAAAATTTTTCAGTCCATTTGAAATAAAAGCCCCTATAACAGCAGAGCAGTATCATGCTAGGCAATTGGTTCATTGCTAAGTTGGAGAAATGAAGGCCAAAACCCAAAGCTCCACTTTGCTACACCTTTTTGGTCTTCAAACTTTTCCAGCTTGTTAGGCCTTGTTTTTATTATGAGATATAGCAAGGTCACAGCTTGAGGTATTAAGAGTGTGAGGCCCTCAGTTCAATTCTTTGCTATTAACAGGCCAAATAACAGCTAATCCTGCTTTTTTAGGAAAAAAATCTACATTGATAGATATTTGTAATGGAGCTTACAAATTTTAAGCTGTATGAAGCACTCAAATAGATTTGAGTGGAAGAGCCTAACAGACAGTTCCAAATAGAGAATGTGACCGAAAGCATCGTGAAAAATAAATTTACAGAATGAGGCTGATGTAGCCCAGCTGGAAGAGAAGCGCACACAGATGAAATGTGTGGAGATGAGAAGAACTTTAAAGCCAACTCAAATGTGAAAGCAAATCAGTGGTTCCAACTCAAAAATGATGACGTCTAACTTCTGTGATGAAGTGCATTGGGCTTCTGGAGTGCTCTCTCTCTCTTACACCATTGGTAGTTGTGAGTAATCAATCTGTACATTTTCACCCAAGCTTTCCATACCACAGCATATGGTGGAAAGACTTGGCAATATCTGCCTTTGCCCAAACACCCAAAGAGAGGAAAAAAAGTGCAAAGGGAAAAGGAAAAAAAAACAAAATGCAAATGAATTTGTGGCAGAACCATTCTAAACTCTTGAGCCAGACTCAGAGGAGTAGTGTTACAGTAATACAAAAATACATAAAACAAATGATCACCCTAAATCCCGACTGTCCTGCAAAGAACCCATGGAGCAAACAGGCCTGACAACCCAAAGGCAAGACAGGAGGGCAACAGAAAGATCAGAAACCAAAAGGAAAATTGTTAAGAGCCTTCCCAGATTCACACCAGATTACTGCTTTACAGCTGAGAATTCAACTCAGATTTTTGAACTCCCAGGCCAGGGCTTCAAACATGCAACATTTCCTCTTAGGGAAATAGCAACAGTTTAAAGCAAAATTCTCTAGGACATGCCAAGTTTGGTGGTGGTGTAAGAGCCATTTTTTTTTCATTTTTCTGGATTATTTAAACAACAAACTGGGTGGTCAGGAGTGCCTGCCATACACTGGTTAGTTGCTTGCTGCTTCCCAAAGGAGATGGTGACTGCTAATGGTAGCAGCTAATAAGGTGATCCCTTCAGTTCAAAATGGTGTGACTGCCTTGGAGATCAAACATCAGGATTTCTTTACTGGAGATGGTAACTACCCAGGCATGTTTAGCACTGCATTTGTTAAACAGGGGTTGCTTGGAGCATTACTCTGTTTTGTGGTGGGCCCATGAAGGAACCACTGAACACTTTGGAGTCTATTTTTATATTGAGGAAGACCAGGCAAAGAATCAGACTAGACCTGATTTCACCCTAAGCATAGAGACAAGCAGTAACTTCCTATCTTTAAACATTCAATTATGAGCTTTCAGTGCTTCCAAAATAATTTATACAGCATGGAAACTGCTTAAGAGGAGAAAAGAATGATTATTTCACAATTTCCTGGTAAGAAGGTAACTTCTTTGTGTAAAAAAAAAAATTAAAAATCAATATTAAAACCTAAGCATTTAGCTGCATCTCTTGTGCTTTTATTGGCTTCCTTTTAGCTTTTGTGGGTAAGGGGGGAAAGGGGGCATAGGTTTTTTCAGGGTGGGGAGGTTAATGAGGTTATTGTAGTGATATGGTACTATTTCTAAAAGCTTTAATTTCTATGAACCTCAAGGTCAGACTCCAGACATTGTCTTTCACATGAACATTCTCCTTCCCTAGATGATTCACATCAGAATTTTTATCACCTTAAACTATACACAGTGGACACATTACAAGAGGTTAAGAGTGCAGTCTAGCATTCAAAGAGTGAAGACCACCATTTAATACAATCTGAAATGATTGAGTAAAATAAGCAAGCCACTGAAGTGGCAAATTATGTCAATTTATTAAGTTTAGCCCAAACTAGAAAAGACCATGATGAAATTCAGAAACACATAAAAATGGAAAAGATAGTTGGGACACATGAAGTTTAATTTTGATAAAGCTAGGATAATAACCACTTCAGAGGAATAATTTAATTTATATTGTTGGGTATCACTTAAGAAAGACAAAGAACAGGGCAGCACTATGGACAATTCAGGCAGAGCCATCTCTCACAGTATGTAAGGCAGTAACCTGAAACAAAGACACTTGAATTAAATGTTGAGATTCTGTTAGATATTAAAAGAGCAGCTGCTTTTATCTTTTGTGAGCCAATCTGCTCTTCAGAGTGTAATGGATCTCTCTATGAGTCCACGCTTTTATTCTAAAACCTGGTTAATACAGTCTGCTAGCTGAAGGGCTGGTCAAGGTGAGGACACACACTGGTGAAGAGTGTGCTATGGGTCTGGTTCTGGAACAGAAATAAAGTAGTCCTGCCTCAATTGTCTATGCTAGGGTAAGTTTTGGTTCACACATAATTTCATGTAATTCTTACAAACTTCTGCACTACTTGGTAAAGTACTTTTATATATGTGAGAGCTTTCAACCTTGCCAATAATCCTTAGATACACAGTCTTTACCAGAGAAGGATAAATTTTTTGGGCTGTGAATCACATCAGCCAAGAAAAGCACTGGAAACTCTGATAAAAATAAACCCATGCAACAATATGGCTACCAGGCATGACTATATTGACTCAGAAATTGCAAAACTACACTAAACATCAACTGTAGCCCAACATAACAAACGATTTGCATGGGTGCATTGCACAAAGGGGAAAAAAAATCTCAAAAATATCTCCAAGGTGTGAGTTGAAACCCTGGAATAAGGCTAAGGCCTACCTTTCCAGTAGTCATTTTCACATCTGCTACCCTATGTCTGTAATGCCAGGTCCATGATCAATGGGCCCCAACAGTAGAGGATGCTCCCTCCTGGGAAGAGGAAAAGAGAGTGCACAAGCCATGCAGTGCTACAAGCAGGTGGTGGGATGTAGGTGTAGAAAGGATTATAGGAGACCTCACCCCTGATAAATCACTGTTGTACTAATTACCAGAAAAGAGGAACAGCCTTGTCCTTAATGGGTCACAGCTGTGACTAATAAAGACAAGTGTGATAGAAGGGGTGGGTGGGCTGGTTGGGGTATCCTGGAGGAACCCTGAGGAAGAAGGAAGGATCCAGAGAGACATAAAGAAGAATGAAACAAGGAAGAGTTGCTGCAGTAAAAGATCTGCTATGAAGTCAGACTCGGTCTGATGGAGAAAGAGCCTGCTGTTGGAGCCTACAATCATAGATGAAAGCCTGTGTTCAGAGTCTAAAAACAAATATTGCAGTCATAGTGCAGCAGGAAATAGCCAGCAGACAGAGTCTGCAGTTGGACCCTACAGTAGGAGCTTGCTGTAGTCAGTCAGGATGGCTAAGCTGTAAAGAAGAATAAACTGGTACTCTTTTCATGTTGTTGAATGAGAGTCTGTGTCTTGGCTCATTTCTACTCCTAACAAGAAGTCTGATGCAACAGTAGGTCTTAGAGATAGTGCTGGCAGCTTGGTAACCACTAAGGCAACAAACTGGTCCCTCTTTGTATTCCTGATCACTGAAATCCAGGCTGCTGCAGCCCTGTAGCAATAAATTTGCCTACACCCGAAGTCACTGCTGCAGTTTATCTATTATTTTGTTTGCCCATTGACAGCAAGACAAAAATTCTACAGCACTCTTCCCCATGGCAAAGGCAACCTGGTCCTTCATGTTTGGGACAACAAAACTGAGACTGAAGTACATGTGCTACAGCAAGAATACAACTTCTCAGCAAAAATTTTGTTTGCTATGGAACAGCAATGATTTTACCTTACTGTTCATGACATCTTCGTACCCACCACCAAGTACAGCTGCTTTGTCACAGTACTCGGCAAAAGCCATTTCAGACTAGCACAATTCTTTCCACTGACACTTTGACTCAACCTCCGCACAGAAGCTTTTAAGAGATAAGCCTTCACATCAATATTGCTTTACTCTCATGCAGATGTTCAACAACTACTTCTTTCAGCTCAACAAAATAGGCAACAACGATTCACCAAAACAAAAATGTTTAATACAGCTGTGGTCATAGATAAGAGGAAAAAAGGTGATGGCAACTTAATCCCAACAGAGTCCAAACACAAACCTCAGATATCCTATTGCACTAGCATTCCCAGGCCATGCCATCTGCTTTCTACACTTCACAGACTGTTCTCCAAATTGATAAAGAATGACAAAAATGGCAAGAGAGTTGTACTATTGAATTAATGTATATATAATTTCTAATAAAGCAGGTTTTACCTCTATTCCCACTCAATTTTCAAATAATAAGGTGTAAAATATGACAGGCTCCAAACACAAGGTAAATTTTATGGACATTTCAAACATGAAAAAGAAGTAGACCGTAATAAAGCTACTGCTAAGCTATTCAGTGAAAGTAATATAAACTATTTTAAACCATTTAACTAACATCTTTCACAGCTATTGAGTTGTTTGCCGGGGTTCTAATCCAACTACTACTACAGCTCTCAATAAAAGGGCTATGATGATCTCCCACATGGATTGGTTGCCATCTTAAAAGCAGGGTGGAATACCCAGCTGTAACACAGGAATGCAAGTTTGATGATTATGGATATCCATCAGATCACATTTCAGTAAAGCTGAAGAGAATTAGGATGTAGATGCATAAAAGTCTCCTACATCTTTTATCACGTGACCAGCAGACAGAAAAAACAGGAACAATGGACAGAGTTGTTACCAAAAAATTCAGTAAAACAAGAAACTCCTTAATACCAATGTAGCATTGAAAAGCAAGCATTCTTTATTCAGCGCAAGGGGGATAGCTCCTCCTGAAGTAATGCATGCTGAGTACAGGAAAATTTCTGTTTATAGACTGTATTTTATACACCTATTCAATGATGTCCCAGAATAAATATAGATATGATAATATTTTCCCCAAAATCATTAACATATTTTCCCTCCCCCTTATGCATGAGTTCTTCTGTCCTGGGGGGTCTTTTTGATGGTCCCTAGTGACCAGGGACCCCAATGCTACAGTCAACCTACTGAGTTACCAGGGTACCAGGGCTGGTGAACTTCCTGCTCTATTTCTTACATCATGGGCATTGTACAGTTCCATAGCCAGTGGTTTTTGAAGAATAACTGTGTAAACTCACCAGGTGTAGACAATTTATCATCTGGTAACAAAATTGCACTCTGCTTGCTTTAATTTCTTTTCACTCAATTAGACCTTGTATTTGTCCCCAAGCTGAGTTCAGATTTACAGCTGAAAAGCATGGAGTTTTTTTCTTGTTATTTCACGGCAAGGGGCGGGGGTGGTGTGAAAAATGGGTTTTTGACTGTACCACTTCTCCATTCTAGTCCTTTGGCTAAAATTCAATCTGGTTCACTTAAACAGACTATTGGAAACAGATCAGTGCCTCATTACCAACTGGGCATTTTTCCTTCTTAAATTGTAAATAATATCAAACAACACTAGACTGAATTGAGTGGGATTCCTTTGGCTAAATGTTGACATCTGTAATGCAGATGTCAACCTCCAGGAAGCTGCTTTTGGCTTTTTTTGTGAGCCAGTAGAGACCTAGTCAATGGAGTCTTACTTGTCTTGCCCTAAAACACACATATGGAGGGGCCCAAGTGAATCATGCCCTAAAAATGTTTATTTCTTGCCACTAATTGCAAGGGCAACCAAAGGTGAACAGTACCAGATGGGTGATGAGATGAGCATCACCCATTATGCATATCAGCCTAATGAGGGTACAACTATCACTTTTTCTCTCAGATGACCAATGCTGGCACCCTATTCCAGACAATCTCAGAAAATTTCTTAAGTCATGCTACGCTACCCTGAAAGTAGAATCACAAGTTTCTTAAAATGCCTAAAGTAGTATGAGGTAAGGAGCTTTAATGACTGAGCTGGAATGAAACATGGTCATAGCTTATTCTCTTTGCACTATTTGGAAAAGAGATTACATGGAAAAAACACCACTTCCTTGTAGGCTAAAACAGAATATTCTACCTGCATGACAAAACCCTGAGGGCTGCCAGCTAAAAAGATCCATTTACAAATACAGCATTAAAACACCAATACACCTTTTATGAAAATCACAACTAAAAACATAGAGACGATAACAAAGTCCCAGTTACCTGTAGTATAGACCTAACTCATAAAACCCACCCACCCACGTTATCTAGCTGCAGAGGTGGTGTGGTAAACATTGCAGCTGTCCTTTAGATGATGGGCAGCGCTGACTCCCAATGCCCCACTCACGTTCCTGCTCACCACTGCCTGCATAAGAAAGGGCCTGGTATGTTCTTGTATATGGCGGCAAAAATTTCTGGGGGTTTGATTCAGTGCCACAGTGCACAGCCACTGGCTGGTTGTGTTGGTTTTGCTCGACCTTTTTTGGTAACAGGAGGGCCCCAGAGGAGGCTTCTGTAAGAAGCTGCTGGAAGCTTCCACCATGTCCTACAGAGCCAATTCCTGATGGCTCTGAAGATGGACATGCTGCTGGCCAAGCCTGGGCCAATTAGAGATTATGGTAATGACTCTGTGATAACATATTAAGAAGAAATTAAAACAAAGTGGTGCACAGTTTTTTCCAGCCAGAGTAGAGGTGAGAACATGTGAGGGAAACAATATGGAGACATCAAGGTCAGTGGAGAAGGAGGGGCAGGAGGTGCTCCAGGTGCCAGAGCTGAGATTCTTCTGCAGGCTGTGGTGATGACCATGGTGAAGGAGCTGTGCCCCTGCAGCCCATGGGGATCCATGGGGGATGCAGAGATCCACCCACAACCCATGGGATCCATGAGGGATGCAGAGATCCACCCACAGCCCATGGGATCCATGGGGGATGCAGAGATCCACCCACAGCCCATGGGATCCACGGGGGATGCAGAGATCCACCCACAGCCCATGGGGGAGGTGCCCATGCTGGAGCAGGTGGATGCCTGGAGCAGGCTGTGATCCAGTGGGAGACCCAATGGAGAGAGGGGTCCCTGCTTCCAGGCTGGAGCAGCCTCTCCTTGGAGGACTGCACCCCATGGAAGAGTGACCCACACTGCAGCAGTTTTGGGAGGACTGTCTGCCTGTGGGAGGGACTCATGTTGCAGTGGTTTTGGCAGGACTGCTGCTTGTGGAATTGGAACCAGGTTGGAGAAGTTCACGGAGAACAGCCTCCCATGGGAAGGGACCCCCTGGCACAGCAGGGGGACAACTTGCCTCTCTGAGCCAAGCAGAAGAAAACCTCGGGTGACAAACTGACCAAATCCATGACACTCGCAAAAACATGGCTACGTAAGGATCCCTTTATCCCTTTCAATTGTGTTTATAAAACTTAGGCTTGAAAGAGATCTATTTGAGGTTAAATAGGAAAGATACATGCAAGAGCTGCAGCCATCTCTCACTTCTCTCAGTGACTTCTCCTTCATTGGATTATCCAGCAACAATTCTCAAGCTAGCAGAGCAAAAGGAGTTCAGAGAGATTATCTCATGCAAGGGGCAAAGGCCTATTCCCAAATGTCCTTTTGTTCATGACCAGCACAGTAAAAGTTTGTCTTGTCAGGCATTTTTAGATGTTACTATAATATACCAGTACTGTTTCTTCTTTCCTAGAGAAATGTCTTATAAAATTCCTTCTAAACAGGCTTTATTTTTCAAAGCAATTTTGATTAGGGGTGATTTATTTAAATAGTCATTATACATTAAATATACACATACATTAATATACATAGAAAAATAACATGAACCTCAGCATCATTCCCTCTCTCTTCATATGAACAAATCTGCTCCAAAGTGAGAGAAAAAGAGAAAGCAGAAGGCTTAGTTATGCAAGTGACTGGGGTTTATTCCCACTCATTTGCTTAGAAATCTGTGGTCTATATAAAATGAAGGATAAGCTGAAAATGCATACTAAAATTTTGTAAATGTTAGTCAAAATATTAGTATATTAGTGGAAATAATACTAAAATAAAAATAGAAATTTGTTTGTACAGACACTTTATGACCCAAAGTCCTTTCCCACAGGCATGAAACTAACTTGCATCTTTTGAGTTGGTTTCATACATCTGTCCAGTGCATCAGTCTTACGAGTCAAAACTCCCATCATTTCTGTTTACTGTGTACACAAAATAATTATTTGCAAATAATTATTTGATGTAGCCCTTATTGCATACCCACATCCAGAGGTATGCATCCACAAAAGTAAGTTCCTGAAACACCTCAAAAGGAAAAATTTTTCTGAGGGTGGAGAATAGATCAATGGTGAGGACAAAACTGAGTAAGAATATTCCATCTGCTAAAAATTGCAAGTGGTACACAAATGAGCAAAACCTGATCATACTGCTCCTTAACTATGCTATTAACAACTGAGTAGCTATGAAGGAAATTATTACACTCACTTAAAACACTGCAACCTGTAGTTATAGACAGAGTTTTGATAGTTGTTCACTGACAAAAAGGTTTTAAAGGAAAAGTGTTTGCAATAGAGGTATGGTAAATTCATCTGCCAAAACCTACAGTGTGCTGAAGGTCCAGCATCGACCAATGAGCCCCTGGATAGAGTGAAAGTCTCTCAGTATGCTTGCCAGATCTTGGCAATCTAAGCTAACCTCTCCCAGGATCATAAATCAAGATCATTTTGGATACTGCTGAGCTGTTGGCGAGCTGCTATGCAACACTTGTCTCATGGCCTACACCAATTATCCAGCCTGGCAAAATACATCCCAAAGCATAAACATCTGGCTGACTATATTTCCCTCTAATACACATGTAACACGTCTCTAAGTAGGAAAAAAATCAAGCTGGGAAGGAAAATAAAGGAAGACGAGACAAATACGACAATTAAAAACACATCATTAGATCCTAAATTCATTTAAATAGTCCTTGCAACTTGACATTAGAAGCATATGACAGATATATATACACAAAATTGAGGGTCTTCATTTCTTCTTCACACCTACTTATTTCATTTCCCGCTTCTAAGCTACCTCAGAATGCAGCATTGCTCAAATGGCAAACACTGCAGCTGTATCAAAATATAGCACATATACATTTACATAAGTCTTTTCAAGCATTGGATTTTTCTTAATAAGATATTAATTATTTCTGACCTTTTTTTTCTGGTTCTGACTAGAACTCATAGGATAACAGTACCTACATACAGCCTCAGAAACACTCTACAGTGCACCTGCAGACAAGGAAGGACTCTGAGGTACAAGAGAGGAAAATCTCTCCTAGGATGTCCAGTCTAAACTTTGCTTTCTCAAAAGATTTAGACAGCTTATATACTCTTTTGGACTATACTGGGGATGTCTATTTTAAGAAAACAACCCTTCAAACATTCAAACCTTACAATTTCCTCATCCATCATGGTGACTGTCTCCCTGGCTGTTTATAATCCATGAGCACTGCCGTGGTTTATATAAAGCACTCCTTTATACAAAGGACTGTACCAGAGGTGGTTCCTGATCACAGCAGCTCACAATCCAAAATCCTGAACTGATACAATCAGTCTCACTGAAGAGACAACTAGGTCTTAGGAAATATCAACATGAAAAGCAGATGAGTTGTTGCACTTCAATAATCCCACAGACTTTTTGGATTAAGTCAAAGATAAATCACAGCAGTTTCTGTGTTTCTGGTATATATGGGAGCAGCAGCTCCCAAACAGTACTGATAGTCAATCAGAAAAGCAATAATAGGAGACCTACAGAACTTTATTAAAGCAGCATTTTACCTTTATTGCTTTTGCAAGAATTTCAAGGCTGAAAATACAAGAACTGGTGCAAAAAATTTAAGGACAGGAATAAGGTAAATGCTTAGAAGAGATAATACAGTGATAATTAACAGTGATAATACATAAGTATTAAGTGTTAAACTGGCTACCCACCATGGAGCTTTCCAGAACCACACTTAGGAGTATTCTTTCAAAGACAAAAAAGACAGCACTAATGCCGAAATAAGATGCACACAGATTATGAAGTCAGAAACATTAGATTTTCAGACAGCCGGCTCGGTAGGCAGAAGAGGAACACAGAAGCTCTGTAAAGATATTCTGCTTGTTCCCTGAATCAAGCAACTTTGTGTTGAAGCCAACCAACTGCCTTCAACCAACAGAGGACATTAGATCATTTTGTTACAAAAGGAGGAGAAAGGGAGAGACAGAGAGACAAAGTCAAAAAAGACCAACAGCAACAATGCAGGACGAAATTAAGACTGTTCTCAAAACAGTAAGGAAAGAAAAAAGAGCCATCACAAATATTTATGTTGCTTATATGAAATACAAAAATATTAAAAATAAATTCTGGCATTTCTTCAAGTTCTTGGAAGGGACAAATTAAAACCAGCATCACAGCGCACTTGTATGCAGTATGTCCATTTCAAGGAGACATTTTGCAGAATAGATTGCACATGTATACAGTCAATTCTGCAAAATACAAGCAGAGATACAGACAGCACACCCTGCCCCAGTGCACTGAGCAAGAATGAAAATACCAGAAGTAGAAGCACCATCCCAATTGGGTTAAACGCTCATCCATTCCCCTATGCCAATACTTACTGGATTCAGGAAAGGCTTTGAAAATGGTTTCTCAAGTGAGTACGACCCTCAGGCAAGATCCTCATCCCTTACTGAAGCCTGCATTAGTTTTTGCCATTGATTTCTATTACCAGGGTTGGGTTGCAGGTTTTGTGTTGACACAGGACAGACTGTGGATCAGGCTCTCAAACCTGGCTGTGCTCCAGGGCTCAGCTTCTTAAAGTCAACTTATGAATTCTGCTGCTGCAACTTGAGAGCAAACAGGGGCAGCTTTCATGGAAACAATCACAGGGGCACTACAAGAAAATGGAAACCACTTCCTCCAGCTGCCTTCCTGCAACCAGTCACTGGATGGGTTGGCGCCCACTGACATATCCAAGTCACAGGGAGTTTGTGGGTTGCCAATTAGAGTTGGAGGGCTCAAGCCTTCCCTTCACTGTGAATTGCAGAGCTCAGGAATGGGGGCAAACCAGCAGCCTTTCCTGGGCAAGCTGCTTCTGTCATGGGGGGCCATGCACCACAAATGGGAATTGAACTTACTCTCTTTCACAGGGGTAATATTTTCTCATTTAAAAAAATGGATTTTTTACTGTATGAATTTCTCAGAGTTTATTCTTTATTAGGGCACATAGCAGTGGTTTCTCCTGGTGGCGTATACCTGACAGAATGATTCCAAACTCAGTGATCCATTTACTGATTTAAAAGTAGATAATAGCTATTACAGTTGCATGTAACCACGTTTTCTCTGAAGAAAACCCTTATGAGTAAACAAGAACAAAACAAAAAGGGCTCCTCTTTACCATTTTTCACTTTGAACTTTGTACCTAAAAGACATTGCAAAACTCATAGAGCAAAAAATCAAAGCTTCCAGGTCACTGCCAACTCTGCTGGTGTTTCTTGCACTTGCCACTTACACTTGGCATTTTTTTTTAATATATATTATATAAGGACTGAAAACCTCAACACTTCCTAAAAACATTTAGGGTACTTTACTGTTGAGCAGTACCTTGAGTGCAGGTAGCTTCAGTTGTGTCCTGGGTGGGGTGAAATGGCAGAA
>VZTT01056365.1:4092-21402 GCA_013400855.1 Buphagus erythrorhynchus
ACACACCCAATTTGCTTTTGTTTTTTTTTTTTTTTTTTGCCTTCCATTTTTTTTTAAACACGAGGAATATGAAAGCACACGCTGAAGCTGGTCCTTGTTAGCAGACCCATTTTCATCTCTTTTAAACTCAAAGAGAGCAATTCCCTTGAAAACTGTCACAGCATTTTCCCAATCCATAAAGAGGAAGTTCAACAGCCTCAGGTCACTAATCGCAACACAGAGCATAAATTATGTCTTTCTATTCCACAGCAGAGAAACATATAGATTCTTTTATCTTACTTATTTGATTCTCTCCATAAATTGAACGTTTTAGATGTGTTTGTAGTCTAAAAAGGATATTTTACAAATAAAAGGGAAGCACTTTGTTGTTTACACAGCATTCCTTCCATGGGGTGTATTAAAATCACACCCAGGTGGATGGACAAGAACTGCTTTACACAACAACATAACTTGGGTGTTTCCCCAAAGGAAAAACTTTATTTGAAGTTTAAGAGTTGCTCAGCACAAGTTTGTTGGTTTTAATAATTTTGCATCAATTTTAAACTTAAAATGTGCCAAGTAACAACTGAAGGGAATATGATTTAAAAACCCCAGAAGTTCTGCTTAGAAAGCAGAGCAGGATGCTTGTCCTACTAATTTAATTAAAAAGTTATTTTCCTTTCAAATACCCTCTAATGGCCCAAAACGAACTGAGGCTGCTTTAAAAATCAATCACTTTAATCAAAATTACAAGTCTAAATTCTCCATGGATTAGTGTTCAGTGACTGCAGTGTCAAAAATGCAGATCCATCACATCCCTGAGAGTGCAGGGCAGGGACCAGCACAGCCCCTCCCCAGAGGTGACACCAGGTCCTGCAGGGGACAAAACCCAGCCTGAGAGCACCTGAGGCTCTGCCAGACACAAGGTGGAGCTGACTTGAAGTTTTCCTAAGTGGCTCCATCAGTCCCTGCTGAATAAAAGGGAGATTCTGCCTTTCCTGGCACTCAGGCACAGAACAGGTATTCAAAAAAAGGAGATTTTACCTTTCCTGGCACTCAGGCACAGAACAGGTATTCAAAAAAAGGAGATTTTACCTTTCCTGGCACGCAGGCACAGAACAGGTATTCAAAAAGGGAGATTTTGCCTTTCCTGGCACTCAGGCACAGAACAGGTATTCAAAAAAGGGAGATTTTGCCTTTCCTGCCACTCAGGCACAGAACAGGTATTCAAAAAAGGGAGATTTTGCCTTTCCTGCCACTCAGGCACAGAACAGGTATTCAAAAAAGGGAGATTTTGCCTTTCCTGCCACTCAGGCACAGAACAGGTATTCAAAAAAGGGAGATTTTGCCTTTCCTGCCACTCAGGCACAGAACAGGTATTCAAAAAAGGGAGATTTTGCCTTTCCTGCCACTCAGGCACAGAACAGGTATTCAAAAAAGGGAGATTTTGCCTTTCCTGCCACTCAGGCACAGAACAGGTATTCAAAAAAGGGAGATTTTGCCTTTCCTGCCACTCAGGCACAGAACAGGTATTCAAAAAAGGGAGATTTTGCCTTTCCTGCCACTCAGGCACAGAACAGGTATTCAAAAAAGGGAGATTTTGCCTTTCCTGCCACTCAGGCACAGAACAGGTATTCAAAAAAGGGAGATTTTGCCTTTCCTGCCACTCAGGCACAGAACAGGTATTCAAAAAAGGGAGATTTTGCCTTTCCTGCCACTCAGGCACAGAACAGGTATTCAAAAAAGGGAGATTTTGCCTTTCCTGCCACTCAGGCACAGAACAGGTATTCAAAAAAGGGAGATTTTGCCTTTCCTGCCACTCAGGCACAGAACAGGTATTCAAAAAAGGGAGATTTTGCCTTTCCTGCCACTCAGGCACAAAACAGGTTCAGAGAGCATCCACACCCTTGTCCCCTCCCTGTGCCAGCTCCTCTGTCCCTCTCAGCCTGCTGCAGACCTTTCCCAGGATTTATAACCTGACACAAACCAGCCCCTCCTGGCACAGGGTCCCAAACCTGAGGCTCTCCCCAAGGGAAATGAACCCCTGCCCTGCCAGGACAGCCCTGCTGTGCTCAGCTCACACTGCAAGGCTGGCACTGGGGGGTTCAGGGTGTCCCACACCCCCAAAGCCTGCACTGAGCCCTTTACTGCCACAGCAGCATGAAAAGCATCACCTGCACCCTACAGAGCAATTCCAAGCACATCCCTGAGGGATGGACACACACTGGAACCCAGTGGCCACTCTGACATTTCACATTCCTCAGGGAAACCCTTCTGAAAGCAAAAAAACAAATTTCTTTAATGAATTATCTTCAGCAGCTCACCAAGCATAACAATGTGTCTTTGGAGGCTGAGCAGAGACACAAGAAATCTGACAGTGCTCAAGTACCCCCAAATGACCAGAGAGAAAATTTCAACTTCAATAATCCTAAAGGTCAGAAGCATTATTAAACATGACAGATGCTCTCACTATTCAACACCAGAGGACATGGCTACATTTATTCTAACTCCATTTTCTCTTGCTACATAAAACCCAGCTAATGTACAATTTGATACTTTTTTTTTCCCCCCCTAAAAGCTAGAGATAACATTTTTTTTCTCCGTATTTTCCAGCTGGCACACAATGATTTATTTAGCACTCAATTATCTCAGCACAGGTGTAGGAAACAGGTTTACTTTGGGAAAGGGGGAGGAAACAAGACAGGAGAAAGGTAAAACAAAAAGCTGAAGGTGGTGAAGACCACATTGCCATGACAAAGGGCTTGATGAAATTATAAATATGGGCAAGTCCAAAGCACAGGCAGCAGAGGATGCTCCAGAGCCCTGCAGCCCAGGAGCCTTTCCTGGGGGAATAATCCCCCACAGCCTCCAGTGCCAACAAACCAGCCACAAAAATTCCAACTGCTGGATGCCAAGTGGGGCAAGAACAAACAGGGCAATCACATTAAAAAGGAGGAAAAAAAAAAATCAAAACAAACCCCCTGTGGATTATTCTGTGGGGTTTTTTTTGTTTGTTTTGGTGTTTTGTATGTTTGTTTGGGGTTTTTTTTTAATGCAGCCCGTAAGTTGTAAGGTCTGGACTGCAATTGCAAAGATCCATATGGAAGGAATGGAGGCAGAGCTGGATTCCAGCCCTCAAAAACACAGATACAGCCTTAACTTCCAGCTGTTTAATCCTCACTCTGAACAATGCTGCCATCTGCTTCAAACCTCCAAATATGAACACCCTGCCTCTCCCAAAGACCATGATGTAATTGTGACATAACAGTGCAGCTCTGTAGGAATTCATTCTGCTCCACTGGTGCATTACACCATCAAGGCTACTCAGAAAAACAACCCCAAAACCCCACAAAAATGTTAAACTTTTGTTAATTGACAAAATAATGGCACTGATGGAATTACAGATCTCAGCCAGGTCTGAACACAGCATCTCCACACAGCCCTGAGCACCTTGGGAATGCTAAATATGCTGGTTTAGCTGCCTCAGAAGGGATGGCTCCTGCTCCTGCCTCCCTTCAGAACATGTACAACAAAATAAAAAGAATGTTGCTCTATATTTCAGCCGAGTCCAGTGAAACTCCAGTACCCATAAATCCACAGAGCAGCCTCATGCCTCCTTCCCTCAATTCTGAAGCTCACCTGAGAGACACTGCAAATCCCCTGCTAATTTAACAGCCAGAAAGCAGCACTTAGAGAACAGTCTGCCATACAAAAAGAATTTATTTTTACACAGATGTGACAAGCCCAAAGCTCACTGTGCAGCACAGCTTAGGATCTGTGGGAGAATTCAAAGTGGCATCTGGGTAATAGCAACCAAAAAAAAAAAAAATACACAGGGAAGCATTGTAAAAAGGAGGGGAATTATCAAAATGGATTCATATGCATCTGGAATTATTTTAATACAAAACGCCCAGCAAATCTCCCTGCGCTGCTGACAAATCACCAGCTGAGGTAAATCCCAGATAATGAAACATTGTAAGGAAGGCTCTATTTAATAATTTAGCCCCTGTCAAGGAGTTTGTATTGATTCTTGTTTCCAGCACAGGGAGAGAATGTTATCTGCAGCCTCACGGCTCAGTGACAGCATCAGTGGATTTAATCACTGAGCAGCCCCTGCCATGCAATCCTTAAACTGTCACCTCTGCTTCTCCATCACTGCTGCCACTCCCTGCAGAGCCCTGCACCCCATTTCCATCCTCATCTCCCACCCCACACCTGCCCCTCTGCAATCACAGCAGCACTTCAATCTGCTGCACATTAGACATGAAAGCCAACCTCATTTGCAGGCTAAATTTTTTATTTTAAATAATTCAGCGCTCCTTCAAACGTCTCATTCATCTGGCTCCTATTAGCAGGGCTGCTCTGTCCCTTAATGGCCAAGTGACTTGTGCTGAGGCAGAACTGAGCAGCACTTCCAGAGCCATGGAATCAGCCTGGCTTGGCTTGGCAGGACCTGAAATCCCACCAACCTCACCCTGAAAAGGTTTAGCACTGATTTGGAGGAAGAAGAAAATTTTTTTTTTTTTTTTTTGCCTTTTCTTGGCCGTAGAAAGAGCGATGAATCTGGAGAAGCAAGGGGAAAATAATCTGCATTAATCAGCATTTTTTTCCACACCAAAAAGGAAAGGTCACGCTGCCTCGGAACTGGCCAGGAAAAATTTGCCACAAATTAATTCAGCTGCAGTTCAGGAACAGAACATCAATTCATCTGCAAACAGAATGAGGCTTTTAAATACATAAATGCTTGTGGCTACAGAAACCTCACCCAGATATTTGCATGCAAAAACCCCAGCTCCTGTAACAGTGCAGAGAATAAAAGATGAAAATTTAACATGCTTGCTAAAATGCAAGGCCATATGCAGGAGGAACGCAAAGGAGAGGAAGCATGAACTGCGTAATTTAGAAAAACAAATTTCTTTTGATTTTTTCCCCTCCTTTATTCCAGGTGAGATGCAACACTTTCCATTTTATAATCCTTTGGATCAGAGCAAAGCGATCCCAGAGGCCCAGGCAGCCAAGGTCATCATACACAGATTTTCTATTACAGGGCACTAGCAGCATTTCACAACTGTCTTTTTATGCACTTCTGCCTTTCCATCCAGACTATAAATTGTTACAAGGCCCTGGGGCAATCCAGCTGTGTACTCCATTCAAATCAGGCTTCAAGGAGAAAGCTCCACACTCAAGATGCTTCAATCAAGTAAACACACAGGCACAAAGGGCAACTGCACCACAATTAACAACGTTTCCTTTTGTATGGCAAATTCAGCGTTTTTCTGCTGTAAAGTTTCCCTCTGAAGCTCCGATTCAGAGCGTGGCCATTAGCATTTTAAATGTGACACCAAATGAAGCCAGGATGTGAGGAAGCACAAACATGCTGCTGAAATCCATCTGCTGGTCGGGTCCTGGGTCCCTCTGGAACACAGGAAAACCTTCAAAAGGCAATTTGGAGTCATTTATCCAAGCTGGAAATTGGCACCAGGAAAGGTCTGAAGGCAGGATGAGGGGCAGGTCTGCAGCTCTGCTGTGTTTGTAGGGATGCACAAATGAATAAAATTGTACAAATGAATAAAATTGTACAAACGAGCTCCTCACCCCCTGCCTTCTGTGCTCTTCTGTTCTCCACTCCTCCCTTCACTTCCACTTGCTGTCCCGGAGAAAAATGCAAATCAGCTTCTTGGATGAGAGTCCCAGTGCTCCTGTCCTTGTGCAATTCTTCCTTCCTTCCTTCCTTCCTTCCTTCCTTCCCTCCTTCCAGCAGGATCATCCCAGCTCACCAGTGATGCTCCAGGACCATTTCCAAACCAGCACAACCTTCCCTGGCAGGAGCTCAGCTCAGTCCCACCTTGTGCTCGTGCCTCTCCCCCAAAACACCAAAATTCAGCCAAATTCCCCCACTTCTGATCTCTGCAGGCAGATAAAGCCCCTTCCCACAGCCATGGCTCTGCACTGCTTTTGATATTTAAATTGAGCTTTAATCAAAGCTGGATACGCATGGGTTTAGAGGCACTACATAATTAATATATTCATATCTGAAATGTAATTACTGCTGTTGCTTCATATATTTAAAACCAACAGCTGGCTATTTAAGGTGAGGAAGACAATTTCATTAAGATAAAACAATCTTGTAACCAACACAAGGGTTCTTTTTTGCTCCCAGCCACTCCAGAGGAGGCTTTAGCAGGGACACCCCAAGAGCCTGGGACAAAGTTCCCCTGGCTGAGCTCTGCTGAGATTCTGATGGACTCACAAGGATTTTCCTGCTGGATTTCCCATCACAGCATGTCACAGCTCTCCCTAAAGCAGGGAGGATTCATTATATATTAATTTATATACCTGGGGGGGTGTGGGGTTATATAATGTCCCTTAATCCACTGGGTGCACACAGGGACTGAATTTCTGCACATTTACTGGATTTTTCTCACACAAGTCACTCAGCTAAGTTTTAATTGTGTGTTTTCATCAGCCAGAAGTAATCACAATCAACATTTTAATTAAGATAAAAAGAATGGACAGGATTTTAGGACTTGTTAACCACAAACAAAAAGATAAAAGGAAATTTCACTGTTTATAATTCTTTGTATTACAATCAGTGTAAACTACAAAAGAAACACATTAAATACTACTATTTAATAAAAAACCCCTTTAGCTCTGAAGCCATACCCTCAGCCTGAAGAAAATACAAATCTGTTTCTTCAAATGGCCTGATCTGAAAAGAAATTCAGTGAGAATTTCCACTAACAAAACACAGCACTCTCCAATTAAAAGGGAATTTTTTAAAAAAGGACTAGTTTTTTGGGGGGGCAGTGGGGTGGTGGGTGGAAGCAGCACAAACAGGACTGGCTGAGCAGATCCTTTGCTATTTCCTCCTGAAATTCCAGATACCATTCTTGTGCCAGAAACTCAGGAGCTCAAAGTGATTTTGGCCAGGTTTGATTAATTCTTAGCAGAGCTCAGGCTGCACCTCAGAGCCCACAACAACAGGAGAAGCAACTGCAGCCAGGCTGAAGGACAAGAAATGAGTGAAGATTGGATGAATTCAGGAAAAACTACCACATTTGGATTCCCAGCTCCTCTTTGCAGGGCTGGACACAATTCCCAGCTCACTCCCCCTCCTGTGCCAACCAAAGCAGGCTCAGCCAGCCCTGCTCTGCTGCCTGTGCTTTGATCCAGGAATTTGTAGCACCAAAGAGTATTTAAGGAATACTTCGTCAAGCCTGGAGATTTTTAAAACGTTTGCCTCGTGCCAAATGAAAATGAACGAGAAGCATGCTTCCCTAAGTTCCTGATGAATAGGAAATGTGGATTTCTGACAGCAGCAGGCTGCTGTGGGAACAACTGCACTGCTAAAAATGCACTGGTGCTATTGCAGAATGAAGGGAAAAGCAGCAGATTGACATCCAGGAGACAATTCCTGATGTAAACAACCCGAATGTTTTCTCACAGAAAAGAAAGAATCAGAGAAACTTATGTTTTTTTAATGCACCAAAGCATTAACTGCTTCCATTTTATTGACTTGCCTGTGTAATTTAAAC
The DNA here is from genome assembly GCA_013400855.1 of Buphagus erythrorhynchus. Classification (NCBI taxonomy): domain Eukaryota; kingdom Metazoa; phylum Chordata; class Aves; order Passeriformes; family Sturnidae; genus Buphagus; species Buphagus erythrorhynchus. The sequence continues at coordinate 11,607 of VZTT01056365.1, forward strand.
CCCAAGCTGTAAGATTGTTCTGGAACAAAAAACCCCATAGTAAGCAAACCCTGAACCCCATGGTAAGGATCCCACTTTTACCATTCTGTGAAACACCATTTTCCTCCTTCTTAAAGCTGTTCAACAGGCAGTGCCAGGAGAGGATTAAAGCCACATTACCCTGCCCCTTTACAGGCTTTTCTCCACCTTCCAGCTTCCCAATTATATTTTGCTGTTTCCTTTTTTTAAAAACAACATTTTTAAAGTAAGTGACATTTTAAGCTGCACAGCACAGGCTTAAACTGGGGAAAGAAGTGCACCCCAAGGGAAAAACAAGGTTAGAAAATGGCTTTAAAGCCAATCATGACCTTGCATAATCCAGATTTCCAGGAGACCACTTGAAGCCAAGCACTGGCTCAGCTGCCCTGCCACAGGAGGGAGAGCAAACATTGAGTATCAGCAATGAAAGAGAAGGAGCTGATAACCAATAAAAACATGTAAGGCAATAGAGCAAACTCAGATTTAATCATTGCTTCACCACAGTTTGTTCCTAATCAAAGTCCTTAAGAATAATCTGGTCTTGAATCCTGAAAGAGGATAGTATTAATCCAAAGAAAATGAATTAGCACCAGAAAGAGATTAATAAATTGTTCTGGGACACAGGCAGCACAAAATAACCCAATCAGTAAAGAAAAAAATCCTCTAGTGCCCTTTTTTTAAATTCAGACAACTATCTCATACTCTTGTGAGAGACAACAGCAATTTCACTTTTAAAATGTTTTAAGTTCAATAATTCAAAGTGGTGAAGCAAACAAAGAAAAGCATTTATGGCTATCACACCTTCTCACCTGACCTGCCACCCCATCCTTCTCCATGAAGAGAAGAAGCTGCACTTTTAACAGCCAGCACTCAAACACTTCAGTGCTGGAGGGCAAAAATAAACCAGTGGATTCCCAGAGAAGTCCTCAAAGTTCTGCAAAATTCCAAACAAAACCCAAACCATCACAACCAACAAAACAGCACGAGAGCTACTGGAACATTATTCTGTGTTTTTACATCTTGGATTCCTCCCTTCCCAACAGAGCTGCTCTGGGGAGGAACAGGAACCCTCAGTGATCCAGGTCCAGCAAGGGCATCCTGCTTTTCCAGGGGGAGGAAACCAGGGCTGGGACAGACCCAGAGATGGGATAGACCCAGAGATGGGATAAAATCAGGGATGGGACAGATCCAGAGATGGGACAGACCCAGGGCTGGGACAAAATCAGGGATGGGACAGACCCAGAGATGGGACAGACCCAGAGCTGGGATAAAATCAAAGATGTGAAAGACCCAGGGCTGGGACAGACCCAGGGCTGGGATAAAATCAGGGCTGGGATAAAATCAGGCTTGGGACAAAATCAGGGCTGGGACAGACCCAGGGATGGGACAGACCCAGGGATGGGACAGACCCAGGGATGGGACAGACCCTGGGATGGGATAAAACCAGGGATGGGACAGACCCAGGGCTGGGATAAAACCAGGGATTGGACAGAGCCACCCTGCACAGGGCAGGAGCTCAGCACTGCACTGCAGAGGAACCTGGTGCTCCCCTGAAGCAGCACACATCCTCCTCCCTCTGGAGCACACATCTGCTCTATTGCCGTGTCCTTTCTATTTAAGCAGCTTGTCTCTGTGGGCAGCTGGGGGAAGAACCTGATCCGTGTGTGACAGACAGGGTGCACAGGAATCACTCCCCAGCAGCATCTCTCAGCTCTTTGCCACCAGTTGCTGCTGCTCCCCCTTAGAACAGCTGGGTCCCCCAGCAGGTCATGGCCAGCAGCAGTTCTGGGGGGCTCTCACTGGGATAAAACCCAGCTTTCCCAAGGGCTTTTCCAGCTGCAGGAACACCCACATGGCAGAGCAGTGCTCCTGGCACACCCTCAGTGTGCTGCCCTTTAGCTCCTTCCCAAAAACATCTGAGACCATCAGGAGCTTGCTGGAAGCGATTCTGAGGGATCATTGATCCTGCAGGGAAAGGCAGGAAGTTCTGGAGCAGTGGCAGAGCAGAAAGGACACAATAATTGAAGTGTCCCCTGTTGCTGACAGTGCCTCTAAGACATCAATCATTTCACTTCTCAACTCCACAAAGGTATTTCCATGAATCTCTGAAAGCTTGAAGGGATCTGGGACCACAAAAATGGTAAACATGAGAGGATAAAATGTTATCCATGGCAGTTTTCACCACAGTTAAACCGGATTGATCAAACCATTGAACAGCTCACGTGGCCTCTCTTAAGGCATCATTTGGGATTTTGAGAAAAGAAACCCAGAGAGCTCCTTCAGCTGCCCCTGGAGCCTGGGAACCAGCTCTGCTGCTCTGCCCAGTTCATCCCAGCTCATCCCAGCTCATCCCAGGGGCAGGAGCAGCCTCTGCCCCACTCAGAATTCCTCCAGAGACATTTCCCAGAGCCAGCAAAGCTCCCTCCCATCAGTGAGGAGCCCCTGGCTGCTGCTGAAGTGCAATTGCTCTTCAGGAAGGGAAAAGAGCTGCTCCTCTCATATAATTTTTAATAGGACTGATTCATCTTAATGTCAAGAGAAAGTTGTGATGGAAGGATAAACTCATGCATCACAGAACAGCACTTCACCTGCCAGAACTGCTGAACTACAGGGAGCAGGCAGAGAAAACAACTCCAAGTCACCAAGTTGAGACACTGGAGTACAGAGCTGTAATAATAAATGGTATTTATTATTTATTAAATGATATTTAACACCTGCTTCTGCAGCAGTGGGACTGCATCAGGCTGGGAGAGATCCCGAATGCTAAACCAGACAAACTGCCAGACTTCTTAGAACCAGTTTCTAGTTCAGCAAGAAACATAAAACCATCCAGCTGTGATTTCAGATCTTACTGGAAACAGCAAATTAAACCCCAGTTTATTTGAAGAATGAACTCAGTGGTACTTTAGTCTCACCCTGCAGGATGATGCACAAGTGGATCACAGCACTGGCTGGGTCTTGTTTAACTCCCTCTCATTTTTTTTAAATTTATGTTCCTGTTTTTATCAGTAAAACACCCCCATCAACTCCTGCACCCAGGCTGCACCTAGAACCAGGGGAAGCATAAGGTAAGGCTCACACACGCAGCCAAAAACTTGTATTTTGTGACAACCAACATGATAATGTATTTAATTAGTAGGCGACATTTCAAAGCTGTTGACTTTAACTTTCCTGCTTCACTTGACATATTTAGCTGAAGGCAAAACAAGGCTGTTTTCCTGTTGGTATCTCACACTAGAAGAGAAATCAAGTGTCCTTTCCACTGCTCATCCTCCCTTTCCCCCAACAGGAAAATCAACAGCCACACACACTGGGGATTTATTTTTGCTGGTATAATCAGCATCAAGAGGTTTTTGGTTTTGTCATTTATACAAGTTCCTTTCATGCATTATGTCAGTAAGAAAAATTAAATTAGCAGAGAAATTCGAGAACTCTGAGCAGGCAAAAGTAAACACAGAACAGAGACACTGCTTCCATGCCAAAAATGATGCAAAATTGCCAGCAGCCCTCGTGCCAAGTCCTTTGCGTGCTGAAAACATGAGTAAAGAGAAACCACTTCAAAAACGTCTAAAGGTAATAAAGCTGCAATTCACTTCCCACAGCCTTGCAGAGAGCCTGAAGGTGTGCTCCAGCCCAAGCTGACAAGAGGCTTCAGCTTTTGTTCCTCTCCTGAGCAATTAATGCAACTCAGCAGGAACCAGTGCCCAGAACCATCCCTCTGGAATTCCAGGCAGAGCCAGAAGCAGCTGCTGGTGGGCAGGAGTGGCTGAACCCACTGCCAGAACTGCAAACTACAAACCCAGTGACTCCCTAAAAAAAGGGGGAGGAAGAAGGGGAGGAAAGAGGGAACAAGGCCACCAGTGCCAAGCACCACCAGGGACATCAGCACCCAGGAAAGCCTCTGTGTTCTCCTTTAGCTCACAGAATAACTGGGAAAGCTTGGAAGGAAGGAAGGAAGGTTTATTCTGATAGCAACAGCCTGTGGTGATCTATGTCTGTAGACAACACATTGATAAGCAGAGTTTATTATGTGCTCAGGACTTCAATAAAGCAATAACGAGCAGCAGCAGTAGCAAATTCCCAGAAGTTCCCCAGTCTGCTGCTCACAAAACTCCAGCAGGTCCCAAAGGAGCCCCTGAGCCCTGCCTGGGAGCAGGCAGCAGCTCCTGCTGCAGCAAGGGGGGAGCAGCTGAACCTTCTAGGAGTGCAGGGTCAGACACAAAGGGGCAAACACAGCTCTGATTTGTTCTTGCTCAGGTCCCTGACTTTTCACTGCTAAACAATGAAGACCTGAGGGCATCTTCAATGTTATTTTCTATTTTTCCTGATTAAACCTTGGTCTGGTGTCCCTTCAGCTGAGATGCAGAGGCTGCCCCAAGCCAGCCCTCATGCCAGAGCTGTGCTGGAGAAGGCACAGCCAAATTTATCTTCCCAGGAAAAATTTAACTTCCTGAGCCACAATTTCCTGACAACTCTGGACTCAAAGTTCACATTTCTGTTCAGCTGAACACGACAGGGATCACAATCTGAGCTGCCCCAAAGACAGAGCTGGGGTTTAATAAAAACCAGCTCCAGTTTCAGAGGGCAAAGATTCACTCACGAGGAGCTAGAGGATGGGATCCAGGCTGAGAAACATCCCCCCCTCTGGAGACTGGGGCAGGGGAAAGGAGGAGGAGGTGGGAACAGGTTCCTTACCAGTTTGAAGTCTTGAATGCTGCAGATGAAATAGGGCGTGTTCGGCCGGCGACTTTCGATATAAACGCAATCTTTGAAAACACAAGATTTTAGAATAATGGGCATTAACTTCTGTGCCTCCAAGAAAGAACATAAAAACAGGATAAATTCAAATACAGCTTAAACTTTGAAAGAACCACCATTTCATTTGCATAACGTGTAATTTATTCTGAGTGTGATCTAAAAATAGAAACTATTTATGATGATAAATAAGGGAATTAACTGCATAAAAAATGAACTTTGATTTGAATAGACATTTTGCTAGAAAAACAAAAAGAAAATAATTTAAAGACCACTCTGGATTGAGTTAATAACAATGACCAGGTCACAGCCTATGAACCAGACCAAAATAAGAGAGGAAAGTAATCAGATTTTTCGTGGTCAGCTTGCCATTAAGAACCAAGCACTAACATATTTTCTCTTCTAATTGTGAAGAAAACCAAGGCAACCAATCACAGATGAAACCCAGCAAACTTAAATTAGATTTACCTCAGGGAAGGCCTGCGCTTTCTCGAATTACATTTGACAAGACAGAAATACAGTAATTATTTTTGTTTGCTTTTGACAACTGGGCTCTCCAAGGCTGCTGGAACATAAGGTCTGCTGTATTCAAAACAGTCTTGGCAATAACTACAACAAAAGCAGTGCCCTCGGAATGAAAACATGGCAGGGATGGAGAGAAGTGCCTGATTAATGATCCTGACCTTGGAACTCTGCAAACTCACACACAGCTCGCTAAACACAGAGATGCCAGCCCCAAAGCCAAGCAAATATTTAAAGGACAGTCCTGGTGTCCCCTCCCACACCCAGGTGAGGAACTGCTCCTCAAAACACAGGAGAGACAACAAACACCACTGTCCTAGGAGGGATCTTCCATGAGCTTTGCTGGATTTCTACAGAAAACCTGCAAAATCTGAGTTTTGTAAGACACATCTCAAAGCACAGCTCGATTCAATCCCGTTTATTTGGAAGCTCCAGCGATTTCACCACATCCAAGAACTCCTGCAGCCCTGGTTATCCCAGATTTCCTGGGCTGGTGATGGCACTTGGACAAGCCTGCAGCCACTCCATCAGCTGAACCATCCACTCCCATCCTGCTCCAGCAGCAACTCATTGCAGAAACCATTTGGGGATTCTCTGTGTGTGAAAAGCTGTGAGGTTTCAGACACACACAACACCACAACTTGCAAGATCTTGTTTTTTTTTTATTTCCCCCTCTGTATCTTGCCTGTGCAAGCCTCATTTTGCAGAGTTTTATCAGGCAGCAGCAGAACAAACACAGAGCATCCCTGTGAAATGGCTGGCACAGAGTGAGGGGCTGTGGCATCTCCTGTGGATAAATGCTCTGGGCTGCATTTGAGGAAGGCACTGTTGGCTGCCTGCCAAGCCCTAAAACAATGATGACATCCAGTTACAAGTCTCCCAAGCAGGAAAGGCCAGGCAGATAAGAAAAACAAGTTTATCCAGGTGCACAGCAATGTTGTGGATGATAGAAACTCCAAAGATGCCCCCCAGAAAAGGAGAATATTTACAGGTGCACTCACAGCAACCACTGAAAACTCACCATAAAGAGCAATTCCTTCCATTTACCAGAAATCCAAACAGCTTCCAAGGGGACTCACGAAAAGGAAAACTGCATTATTATTTTTCTAATATGCAACAAACCTGCACAGGTAAGATTTATGCCACTGAAAGCTGCAGAATAGCCCCTTCCTCATCCTGCAATGTGCCATTGTACCCTTTCTCCACTGACCACACACTTCTGGAACAATTTCAGCTCTCTCTGGCTGCACAGAGCTTCTGCACAGGCTTACACAACTTCAGTCAAGTGTAATTTAATTTCTTTGACTGAAGGACAGCCATCCTCACATGTCCCCATTTACCAGGAAACAAGAGCAGGGATGAAGGCAGCAATCACAGGGGAAATGGGTGAGCTGCAAATTCCCCCTCTGGCTTTCCCCACAGGTAACATCCCTGTGTCACATTCCAAGGACAAGTTCAACATCTGATGTGTTAAATCACAGAGTTCAGCAGTGACAAACCAGCAAATGCTCTGAAAGAAAACTGACCAAAAATAAAAATGAAAGGGGTTTCCATAACCTTTGCAAAGCAGAGGAAGGAAATGTAGAGCCCCCTGCACTGAGTGGATTCCCTGCCTGTCTGCAGCCATGAGTGCATTGCTCACTTCCCTATTTCGTGTAAAATGTCCCACTGGAGATGAAGCATTTCCCCAACACATGGTACAGAGTCATTCTGCCTTTGGGCTTGTGATATTCACCAGATGTGCCCTAGTTCTGAAGGGTTACATTAATATTCCCACAGTAAAAGCTGCTTTTAAAATTAGAGCTTCAGTGCATGGACATGAAAAATTCTCCTGGAAAAACACCCCAACCAGCTCCATTTTCTGAACCCTTAGCAGCTTAAATGCTGCAGTTTTTGTAGTATCCATCTTCACAATTAGAATCCTTTCATGTTTTACCTAATGAGTCAACACTTCCATCATCCCAGGGAAAAGCCCTGGGCTCCCTGCACAGCACCACACTTCCACAGGGAAGGTATTCCTTGAAAGCCTTTGTCAAGGAATTATCCACAATCCCTCCCCTGTGTTTCACCAGGCACAAGCTCACTCTGCATGTGTGTACAGACATGTATAAACCCTGACCTCGAGCTGTGAGACCAGCAGTTGAAGGATATTTACCCTCCTGAATTAAGGAGTATTTACATTCCTCCATCCTGGTGCCTGGAATTAAAAGGCTTGGTGGTGCCAGTGCCCTGTGCCAGCCCTGAGCTGGCAGTCCTGGATCCTTCTCCAGAAGCTGCCCTGAGCCAGAGGCAGTGGGAAGCCCAGGACCCCCCAGTTAAAGACCAGCACCCCCAGGGCAGTGAGATGTGAGTGGAGCAGGGTCCAGCAGTCAGCCACACCCCACCACTGAGCCCCCCCAAAGATCAGAACCAATGCCTGCAGCACCCAGGGAGCCCTGCAGGCTGAAATCTGTGCAGGAAAACTGCCAAACCCTTGCAAACAAAGGTCAGCAATGGGGACAAAGCTGCAGCAGCAGCAATCCATTTGGCACCAGGATCCAGTGACAAACACAGAACACAGAGAGCAGGGCTGGCAATGCCAAACACGTGCTCTGGACTCCAGCAATATTCCCACTGACAGGTAGGGAGCTGAGCACTTGCCTCTCTTCCCCCATATGGCTGACAACAAACAAATTGCCAGTCTGATCTTTTAGTGTCACTTCCTGCTGAGCAGATTTCAGGCAGCGCTGCTGGCTCCTTGTCAGGGAACGACGAGCTCGAGCCCTGCTCTGCAATAAATGGTTCAACCAATTTACTGTGTTCATTTGAAGCTCACAGGAGTATTCCCAGTGCCTGGACTATAGTTCTTATTTGGCAAATGATTTTATTATAAACTGGTATCATAGTGAATCCATTTTCTTTAAGGGGTTTTGCTGCTGTTTAATGGACTGTCAGTATAATTTAGATTTCATCTATTTAAACCCATTCAAGCCTGGCTCCTGATTGTACAATAAATGGAACATATTTCTATTCAACAAAATTAATGACAGCTAATTGTACTCTGCAGTTCCCAATTTCATAAAAGCAACTGTTCTGCAGCTCAGGCCCCCAGCTACATCATTTCCCACATCAATTATTTTCCTGCACTTTTCAAGCATGTCCACAACACTGCACAGCTCTCCTTGTAAGGAGCATTCACACATCCCTGGTTAACAGGTCTGGTACAAAGCAAACAGGTTTTTACATCAAGTCGTGTCACCAAAAATGCCACACTGCAAGCAAAGACACCGTGGCTGCTTGAGCCAGTGGCTCCTCTTGCCTTGGAGTTGTTTTTTTCAATTAAACACATGAAAAGGGAGGAGGGGTGGGAACAAGAATCCAGGCTGATAAAAGAAATTAATTAAATAACCAGTTAGTCTGAAACTCCTCCTCTAGCACCAGATAAGCCTTGCTGCACACATGCCACTTCTAACAGGATTTTTTCTGGTCCTTTAAAGCTACAGAAAACTTTTGCTGGAGGTGCCACACTTGCCCCCAGTGCTTCTCAGTGGTGTTTCACCAATCCCCATGGAGCCACCTGCCTCCCAAAGCTCTTCATGGACAGTGTGGGAGACACAAAGGACAAACAGCACCAAAAATGCACCACATGATCTCACTTATTTATTTTAAACAGCCTCAAGCACACCAAGAGAGCTCGGGAAACTCTGCTACTGCCAAGCCCACCACAAACACCAAGTTTGTGAATATCCTCAACTCCTCTCCCTTTGCTGTCCTTATGACAATTAAAGTGTAACACAGCACAGTACCTCATCACCATATGGATGGGCTTTATTTGTGTATCCTCAATATAAAAATTACAGCCATCCCCATCTCCCTGCTAACTGAGCCATCTCTTCATCCCCCTGATCAGACAGAGCAGCCCATTCCATCAGCTGTAGGTGCAGCCCTGAACAGACACGTCCAGAGGAGGAAAATGAAATGTGTCACTTGAGACAGGAGCATTTTCAGGATTTCCAGCAGTGCAGCCCCAGAGCCTGTGAGGATGCAAACCCTGAGAGCTGCAAACACCCACTGAAAAATTACCTGCATGTTTCACAATCAGGATGCACCTTCTGAAAGGAAAAGCATTTTCCTATTTGCAAATAGCTCTGAGAAGCCTTTCCTAGAGAACACATCAGGGCAGCAGCTGTGAAGCTGAGCTTACAGCACAAGTGTATTTATTTTGTTCCAGCACTGGTGGGGCACCTTTCTCCTTCATTTTGAAGCCCAATGATGAGGGCAGGATGGAAAACCAATGGTGAATGCACATCCCCAGAGCCACACACCCAGCCCTGGGCACCCCCAGCCCCTCTGAGCTGCTCTCTATGATTTATCCAGAGCCAAACAAAGCCAGAGGAATCCATTTGCCAGCTCAACCTTGATCTGCACTTAAGGCTCCATCTGTCAGCCCCAGCAGCTGCCCTGGACACAGCAGTGCCTTCCCTGCTAGAAGGAAATGTGAACTCAGAAAATGTCTTTTTTT
>VZTT01056372.1:2698-16225 GCA_013400855.1 Buphagus erythrorhynchus
TTCTTCCTTTACTTTCTTGTCTTCAGCTGTGCTTCTCTGGTATTAGGGCCATTCTCAAAAACCTAGGTGAGCACAGCCTGTGCAGGGGAGAAATTTGTAAGCAGGGGTAAGGATTTTTTGGATAAAGGGAAAGGTTATTGTTAATGCAGGACAGTACATGTGTGTGTGTCTCTAAGTGTGGACAGGCTTCAGGCTACAGCTACAAGAAGAACCAGACACTTTGAAGTGTTCATGTGTCTGCAGAGAATTTGGTCCAGTTCATGAGATACTTTAGGCAGGCAATCTAAAATACTTCTTTTTTATTGATAAGTGAAACCTGGAATCTGAAAGTCAAGAATCCTTCTCCTTTAAAGTTCACACACTAGAAATGTTTGTCTTGGTAAATCCTGGAATGACTAATTTCTAAATTAAGTTTATCAAGGGTTCATATTCCACCTGGTTGTAATTTAATTTCATTCTTTACCTATAGCACAAAGAAATAGATTTTGTAGTGGGTTTAAAGAATTCCTTTCCCTTATATTTTTCTACAATATCATTTCCAAGGTATAAGAATATTTACTAGTTTTAAGTAAGAGTTAATCTTTTTTTTTAGATAAGAATTACACCACATAGTATGTATTGTACTCTGTTTTGACAAATATGTATATAAATACCTATTAAAAAACCACCAACCTCTATGTTAAATAACTGAAAAGACCTTGTTTTCTGGAATAACTGTGGGCCTAATCTCATGATGGACCTTAAGAAATCATGTTCTCTGTCTTGCAGGAGAGCTTTGATCTCATTGCAGGGAGTTTCATGGAGGTTTATCCCTCAGGTCATGGTTTTCAATCTAGATCTTTTGGAAAGTTTTCATATATTGCCAAACAACCCAAATATCTTAGACCAAAATCTCTCTAAGTTGTATAATGAGAAAGAGATATAGATAAGTATTTCGAAAATTTTGTTGGGCAGTGTTCAGATTATTTCTGTAACTCATTGAAATTGTGAAATAAACCTTGAATCACTGCTGAGAAAATCCTACTATGAACCTCTGCTTGCTATTCAATGACTAAATAAATTTGAAAACCTGTCCTTTAAGACTGGAGATCAACTCAAATATATGGAGAAAAACAGCATAAACAGCTCAGACCTGGCATCCTGGTTGCTGAAGAAAGAGTAATCAGATGGACTTGAGGAAACACATTTATATGCACATTAGTACTCTAGCTATTAGTGCTTTTATTATGGATAAAATGTCTTTGTGCTTTGAATAACAATGCTAGAAAAGCTAAGGTAAAATGCTATTACGCTACTCTCTTCCAGACATATCTGCCTTACTCTTATTAATGATTTCCTCAACTTTGAACCATTTTGTGAAGAACCTGGGAGCATAACATTTACCTAAAATTTTATGCAGTTGTCTAAAGGCCCAGAGATTTTTTCTGTAAATTTGAGAAATCAGTAATGGAATATAAGAAAAAGAGTGGAGTTATAATGCTTCTCATGAGAAATTTAATGGTCCAGAGACATAAAAGGAAGATGGGATCATGGAAAAATCTATCGACATAACAAAATAAGTACAATGCTATTTTTTTTTTTGACAGATCATTCAGCTTTTTAAATATCAGTCTTTCCTTTACTTGACAACACTCCCAGTATTGTGGGGAGATTTTCGACTAGAAACAGAGGAATGGGAATCTGAATGTATAGATCATCAAGGTATGACAGTACAACTGCACTTATTTACTACTCATAGGTGAATGTTGTCTCAGCATTTTAAGATATTTCCTACTCCACTTAACAAACTCAATATCTTTAGTAACATGAGGCCTTACTAACTAAGGCAAAAATAGTCTTTTATTTCAAGTAGCATTGAATTTATGTGGAATATTTCAAAATATCTTTGTCAGTAAGTTTTTGGTATTAAAATCAGAACATTATACCAGTGCTATCAACCAAATTAAATATTGCCCTTAGGCCACAGAGCCAAACACTTTAAGCAATGTGGCTTTACTGCATTTAGCCACAATATCTGTCTTAGAAAAGCTAATTTATACAAGGGTCTGTGCACTGATGAGGACTGTATAGGAAACTGTCTGGCATGAGAAGGAGAGAGATCTTAACCCCAGGATGTCTAATGTTGCCTCTGTGCTGTGTCCACAGACACGGGGCTGCCAAGCTGTGAATGTGGAGTAACGTGGTTAAATCAATGGAATTACTCTGGATTTTCTCCAACTCAAGGGCATGCAGCTTTTGGCAGTGAGCACTCAGCAGATCATAGAAACCTGACCCTCACTTTATGTATTGGCACAGATGTCTTAGCTCATTTCTGATAGTTTTATTAAGTAAAATCAGCTTAAATAAACTGGCATGTGACTTAACATCAGTTACTTCAGAAAAACTCCGTTGCTGGAGTTAGTGTTTTGAAGGCCCACAAAAAGTCAAAACCTTACACACAATAATATAAATATCCATAAACCATATGTCTCCCTATATATAAACACCTAGTTAATTAAGTCTTGAAAATACTCAAATGTACCATACTCAGATGTGAGCAATGTTTGAAATTAATCCAGGTGCTTGTCAGGAATGCACAGTTGTCTACAGGACAAAATATATATTTTTTGAAAACGCTGATATGTTTTTCTACCTGTCTACTCCTGCACGTTGTCTGAGCACTTTCCAAGTGTGCTTCAAATTATTAGCTGCAAACAGACTTGAACAGTATCATTTGCTGCATATGCACTAGTCAGTAAAGAGATGACAATGACTGATTTGCTTAATGACAACAATTTGTCTTAAAATTTGCTCTGAGTTTCTTCTTCTGCCTAGTTCCTCTTAATCTTTGTTTAAATTATCTTAGAAGAGCTTTATTTTCTAACAAGTGGTAAGACATTTAGACTAAAATTCCTTAGCATCTACGGATGCAGAGAAACTGGAAATGAGGGTTTGGGCCGATTGACATTCTTCTTTTGGACCATGAAACAGATAAAGCTTAAATGCATATCTGTATTTCCTCTAGATTCAGTCCTCAGAAAACAGTGAAAGATACTGATAATCAAGCCTGCCTGTTGACCAGTGCAAAAGAGGAGATCACAACCTTGCATGTACATACTTACAGGAATCCCTCAAACAATTAACACTCGATGGATAGTTTCTGTAGTGGTACCCTTCCTTCTGCCTTGGGAAATCGGCAGATCCTGCTTAGAATGAAAGGGACTCAACAAATCCCTGTCCCTTGAACAAGCTTGTCCCTCTCTACATGGGACAGACGTGCAGGTAATTCTGTGCTGGCTGGGGTTAGGTGCTGATGGCTGCAAAGGAATGCAAAGGTGGAGCAAAGAGGATTAGACAGACAGAGCAGCACCTTTAAAAATTACTCTTTGTGTGTTTACCAGGAGTCAATGCACTCAGCCCCAACTGGACAGCAAGGGCAGCAGGAGTCAAACTTGATGGGAAAATTAGTAGAAAGGACACCTGTTATAAAAGAAACTGATCAAATTTTGCTCAAAATTCAGACTGAACCTTGTTTACCTCATCAGTCTGAGCATTTTGTAATAGCAGATATAACTGATCAAGGCAGGCTAAGTTGTACAGAATAGGAGACATTTCCCCTCACATGTGAAGGAAAGGTCCAGTTACTCTCAAAAATGAAGTCAAAAGTAACTGAAAGTAGAAATGAGTAGGAATCAATGTTGTGTGTTAATAAATGGGTTTTATTTTATTGAAACCTCTCAGGGAAGCCAATTTATAGGAGGGAGAGGGAGTGTATTTGATTTTCTGTCATTGCTTTTTTATGTCTTTTTTGGCAAAAGGAAATTCAAGTTTGCGAATACATTCAAGAAAATAATATCTTTTTAATAGAGAACTATATATTGGCAATATAATGCATAGTAGTAGAAATTGTTTGTAATAATCAAAAATAGGTCAGCACAGATTTATCATCTTTTCTTTAAGAAAGATCAAAAAAGGTCAAATATGAGCCTTTCCTTCTCGGACTATTCTCAAATATCTAGCCAAATAAGCAGCGGTGTAGGTAGAAATTAGCTGGCTTTAGGGTGTTTATAAGAGGGAAAACACCCTTCACTCAATTCTTTCAATTACTACCTAGCTAAAATTTGACCTTTAAAATCAACTGTAAAACTCATATCAGCTTTAAAGGAAGTGGAACATCAGCCTTACCATTAGTTTCAGCAGAGGACCAGTTCTGAAGAATAAAAAGTCTTTGATGTTCCCCCATGGCAAAAGCCTGTTGGGACTCTAAACCTTTGGAATATGGTAAAAATTCCTTTATTTGGAAATGGTTGTGACTTTTTTGTATATTCTGCTTGATGAATATTTGCAGCAAGGACTAGAGTAGTGCATTAAAGATGGTGCACAAGGCCTCGCTCAAGAAATTGTCACCTCTAGGGCAATTTTTTTGTTTGACAGCCTTTGCTAGATGCTTATTATTTATAATATCTCTGTCAGTATCATTCTATTTATGTCTTTTTACAAGCCCATTACTTTAAACCTTAGGAACTGCACAGTGATTTATATTACCTGGATTTGATATTCTACTTGATTGACGTTGATTTTACCTTTTATGACTGGTTCTACACTCTTGTAAACATTTTAGCTATAGAATCATAGAATACCCTGAGTTAGAAGGAACCCCAAGGATCATCAATTCCAAGTCCTGACACTGCACAGAACAATCCCCAAAATCACACTGTGGTTTTTTTCATAGTGGTAGTGATACTAATAAACATTGTGTTCTGCCTAAAGTGAGAATTCTGTAGAAGAGGCAGTCCAGAATCTTTAATGGCCTTCCTCAGTTGATAGTCTCTCTTTGATTGATATTGTTCCAGTTTATATGCTGGATTAACATGTGTTCCTTTCCACAATGAATTTATCTCATCAGAACCTGAAAGTCATTTTGATTCAATGTCATTCTTACTCTTCAGTTTAGTTTATACACCTTATGAAATTTTTTTAGAGATTTATCAGTGTTCAGTATCCTCTTGCTAGGAAAAACTTCCATATTGCCTTTGAAAATCTATTGTTACCTGATACTTTAGTTTAACTGGTGGCCTTTTTCAATTTACTTTTCCAAAGGATCCATTTATATTTAAATATTTTTGTTTTTCTTCAAAGTAACCTTTTCTTTCTAACGCCTGATGACTTGCTGATACATGAATGTGCAAGGGATATCTTTCAAAACTTTTCTCACCTATCTCAGAAAAAAAAAAATACCCTGATGCAGCCAGTTTCTATGATACTGTTAATCACATGTCAGTCTTACATTTGTGTTAAATATTTCACAAGACTTCTAGTTAAGTATGTGGATTGTGCAAACTCAGTGCTTTCAACATCAGAAAGGTTTCACTGTAAAAAAAAAGAGGTTAAGGATAAGATAAAAGAAAAAAGCCCCAGCTGCAATATTTCAAGCTCAGAGCTGTGTATATCTCTTCCTTACTGACTTGCCTTTCTACCTCAGCTCTCTTCAGCTGGCCTTGGGGAATCCAAACAACCAATAAAGTAACAAATAGCCTCGGACTTCTTAAGTTAAAAACCATCAAATCCAGCTGGTTTTCAAATGAAAACAAGGGAGTTTGAAGAAGATAGCATTAAGGCCTTAGAGGTGCATAACCAATGTTCCCCAGTTCATTCATGTCACATTTACATGTCCTGCTATGTTGTGATTTCCTTTTGAAAACCTCTAAGTTACCCTATATGGTATTTCTTCACTTTTGCTTTTAAGTAAGTAAAAAACTTTTGCATTCAGTTTTGATGCATTCTTCATCCTTGTTAGAGGGTGTTTTTCAACACCATTTCACCAGTATTTAAGTTTTTCCCCATGTTACTCAATCTATTTTTCAGTTTCTCTGCTACTAGTCTCTATTCCTCTACCTACAATCCTACAGGCTCTGCATGTGTGAAAATCTGGAATAAGTCAAGTAAGCAAAACTTTATTAATTAAGCACAGCTGTTAATTAACAGCAGTTGGGGAAGAAAAAAGGAAATTGCTAGATCTGTGGAAGATATATCTTCCTGTCTGAATCCGATGAGTATCTTCAGTGCAGAGACCACCTCTTGCTTATTTTTCAACAACTGAAAAATATAATCTATATTCAGAATCTCAGCACTGACTGCTGTTAACAATTTGTTCTTAATAGAAGCAATAATTGAACACCACTTCTTATAAATGAAATCATAATTACATTCTCATTATTACACTGGCATCATTTTCTTGGATAACAAGTTCCCTGAAGGTGCAATTTCAACTTCTAATTTTAATTTTAATAAAATACTTAATACATTGAGACCAACTGTTGTTTTGAAGGAAAAAAATAAGAAGGAATATGCAGAATTGACATATTTTTGTCCTTTTTTGGAAATGATAATTGAAATTGTAACACTGTGTAAAAATATGTTAGTATAAGGTACTCAAGTCTTCACACCTAATGTGTTTACAGTCCCTCTCAGGAGAAGGTGTGTTAGGCTTCATGCTGACTCTGGAGTTTTCAGTAGCTGGGACTTTTGTGGATATTAATTTATGGGTGAGACCTGATTTTCAAAAATGCTGTAAGGCTGTGTCAGGTGACTGGGGTCAAAGGAGTATCCAGTGAGTGGAGTCCAGTGAGGTTAACTGGCTGGACAGAGGAGGGGAGAACAGTGGATGCTGTTCTACCTGCACTTCAGCAAAGCTGCTGACTCTGTTTCCTGTGATATCCTCCTACAGACAAGTTCAGAAACTGCAGACTGGATGAGTGGGCAGTGAGGTGGATTGAAAACTGGCTGAAAGACAGATCCCAGAGGATCATAATCAGTGGCCCAAGGTCTAGTTGGAGGTTGGTCACTGGTGCCCACCAGGGTTCAATAATGGCCCAGTATTGTTTAACTTATTCATCAGTGACTTGGAGGAAGGGGCAGAGGCTCCTCAGTGAGTTCACTGATGGCACAGAGCTGGGAGGAGTGGCTGAAACCCCCAGAGCTGTGCAGCCCTTCACAAGGGCTTGACAGGCTGGAGAGATGGGCAGAGGAATGGTCTGGAATTCAGCAAAGGCAAATGCAGGGTACTGCCCTGGGGAAGGACAACCCCAGGCACCTGCACAGGCTGGGGCCAACCTGCTGGAAAGCAGCTCTGCAGAGAAGGGGCTGGGGGTCCTGGTGGACAATGAGCTGTCCATGAGCCAGCAGTGCCTGGGGGCCAGGAGGGCCCAGGGATCCTGGGGGACATCAGGGAGAGCATTGCCAGCAGGGCAGGGAGGGGATCCTGCCCCTCCACTCAGCCCCACTGAGCTGTGTCTGGAGTGCTGTGTCCAGTTCTGGGCTCCTCAGGACAAGAGACACATGGAGACCCTGGAGTGGGTCCAGTGGAACACTGGAATAAGATTAAGGGACTGGAGCACCTCTCTGACAAGGAAAGGCTGAGGGAGTTGGGCCTGTTCAGTCTCGAGAAGAGAAAGTTGAGGGGGGAATCTAATCAATATCTGTCAGTATCTGACGGGAGGGTGCCAAGAGGATGGAGCCAGGCTGTTCTTGGTGGTGCTGAGCAATAGGACAAGAGGCAGAAACTGGAAAAGAGGAAGTTCCACCTGAATGTGAGGAAGAATTTCTTTGCTGTGCAGGTGATGGAGCACTGGAAGAGGTTGTCAAGAGAGGTTGCAGAGTCTCACTCACAGGAGATATTTAAGAAACATGTGGACACATCTTGTGCCATGTGCTCTGGGATAGTCCTTCTTGAGCAGGGAGGTTGGGCCAGATGACCTTGCTAGCCTAGTCTCTTCCTACTTTAATCATTTTGTGATTCTGTGAATGTATCAATATAAAGTGCACTTCTGAGGCCAGATTTTGCTCTCAGTGATGACATATTACTTTGCTATAGGTTTGATAAAATCAGCTTTATTACCCCCCACTTTAAAGCATAGGTTTGACAAGCACAGGTGATATAGGAAGACCATAACTGGTCAGCATTCCCTTTGATCTCTCTGGTACAAGCACTGGAATATATCTGTGTCTGCAGGAAAACAGGAGATCCTTACATCAATCAGAAATACATGGACTCATATGTCTCACTTCCCAAGAGACAAAGCACCTCAAACCCCACATAATACTAACCAATATCATCATTTCTGATGCCACCAAAGAAGGATTTTATTGCCATGCAGAAGCTAATGCAGGGATAGACTGGGAAGCTTTCAGATCTCAAGCACCCACACATGGAGCTGTACAATACAGAGGAGAGCACCCAGCATCCACAGCCGTGTTCACAGTCTGTCAGTACGTGACTGCATTCTAGCAAACATCTCACAAAGGCTCTCAGCGTGTGACACACCAGAATGAGGTCTCTGGCTCTCACTGCAAGCACTTTTCTGGCTTCTGTAACTCAGCTCCTCTCAGCCAGTTTATTCTCATCAAAAAGATCCTCTTTTCTCTGTTCCCCAGGCATGTTCAGGCTAGCACTTGTTATTTTTTCCAGTTTGTCCTGCTACTGTCCCTGAGAGACTATTTGTTTTTTCAAGTGGAGATGAAGGAATCTTTCTTTCATTTCTAAATCCTATGATCTTTGCTGCAACTCCAGGAAAGCTGCACTTGACAAATTTGCAGGTTTCTGAGGGGGAAAAGAAAGAATTCAACTTAAGTAGAGAAATTCAGAGGCACAAAATACATTTTACACTCTAAAAGAGACATTAGGGTGACTAATTAAAAGAATTTTTTCTTTAGCCTCTTTAATGCAACACCATAAAGAATATTTATTTTTTTTCTAATCTAAATAGTTCCCAAATGTTCTTTTATATAATATCCTCCAAATATAGTGATAATATTCTCCAAATATAAAATTTCTATAATATTCTTTTTCAAATTATACAGACAAAAAAATCCTCCCCACTACATTTGGGGGGGAAGAAAGGAAATATAAGAAAATTAATCAAATGTGTACAGGGCTACGTATGTGAATTTTCCAACACTTTTCAGACTCATATGGAACACATTTAATTTGGAAAATGCTGGCAGAAATAGATTATATGAAGGTTTTCCATGAGAAAACAGATTGTTTCCTGAAAGGCTGATTGCTCAGATGACAAGGAAGACTCCTTCCTCAGTGTGGACTTGGAACATGCACTGCCTGAGATTTGAATCATGGCAAACTAAAATAAAAAGTGAGCACAGGAGTCCAGAAAATTTTTAGTTACGCATATGTTTGTTCCTGAGGCTTAATTTCTGAAACCTTTTAAGATTTCTTATATCTGTGATAGATCTAACCTGAATTTGCTACATATCAACTCATTTTTTCATCTGGAAAGCCAGCCTTTCCTCCAAAATATGAATTAGCCTCCATTTTATTAAATAACTGTGTAAGAAATAAAATGAAGGAAAGAAAGGAAGAGTGGAGACAAACACTCAGACACAAGTATTTAATAAAATAGTGATTTGATCCTTTAAGAAAGCAAATCTTAAGATATTGAGTTGTACTTTCAGGTGTGGAATATGAAGCTGTGAAATAACTAAGGGATTTTTGCTGTGTATTTTTGTTTGTATCAAGTTGCTTTATGCTTCAAGAAATAAGAATCTTATGTTGAATTTTACTAGAATGCCATTAGGTTTATGACCTGCAGACATCTGCCCATCTGTTGGGTAAATTAGCTTTCAGTGAGTGAAAAAAGAGCAATGCAAGCATAAATTAGTGTATTTTAATTAACCTACTTTTTGCACCCTGAACTTATCTTACTCTTGTAGCACTTGTGTAAGGTTATGCTTTTATACATGCTAGTGAAAAAACTAAACTTTTCTAAACTAAAAGTCTCTTGAGAAAAGAGGTGATAATTTTTAAAAATTATTATTATTATTTTAACAGCTGAAGAGTTAATAGGTGCCATGGAATGTGAATTTCAATGCAAGTTTACCTAAAAAATACTGGTCAAATATAAGAAGTAAAGAGGATCATGATCAGCAACAGAAAGGTCTTAATTTACCATCTTTGCCTTAAAGTAGATGATGCTGAGCAGTCACAGATTAAGAGCTGAGGACTGATACTTAAATCACAGTGAATACACTCTGCTTGTATGAATATGGGTCCCTGCTGAAGTAGAATTGGAGCTCTCTGAATTTCCTTATCTTCCTCAGAGTTGCAAAACTCAGTCTCTGGGGTTAGTGTAATTTTCCATCCTGTTGCCAGAGACTTTCAATTCTTAATGCTTTTAAGATGAGTGGGTGATAAGCTGAATGTGAATTATGCTGAAATCCTGAGCAAACTGCCGATTTCTTTATCCAGTGTGAACACTGGCATACCAAGGTATATGAGATTCTTCTTTCACCGTTCGTGTAGAGCTTTTTCATTTTCCTCTGTCATAATAGAGGTCATTCTTAATTCCACATCAATCCCAGAATGGCTCTTGGCAGAAGAGATGGGGTAGTTAATTTCAGATAACCAGGTGTTACACTTATGGCCCAAATAAAAACATACACTTCCCTTCCTCCCAAATAATTTTATAGAACAGTGATTTCCACCCATTGACTTTTGC
Organism: Buphagus erythrorhynchus; assembly: GCA_013400855.1. Taxonomy (NCBI): domain Eukaryota; kingdom Metazoa; phylum Chordata; class Aves; order Passeriformes; family Sturnidae; genus Buphagus; species Buphagus erythrorhynchus. Next base: position 13,189 of record VZTT01056372.1, read on the forward strand.
CTTGAGTTTCAAGCATGCCTCATGCATATGTATTCTAACCAGGATTTAAGGTCCATGATGGCACAAACAAGGTGAAGCTCCCAAAAAGGGTCCATTGAAAATAGCATATTCCATGTACTTGTGCCCCTTTTTTTGTTGAAAGGGTTTAAAAGTGACTTAGGAAGATTCAAGTTTTGTCAGCTTGAGACACAGTGCAGATGATTCTATATGGACTGTCTTCAAACACTGCATTTTCATACACTGGAGTAAAGAAAAATCTTGGACTGGACATCAAAATAACCACACTTAAAAAACCTTGAAATAGTCAGTGAGCATCCATTTCGTAGTTTTCTTAGAGCACTGACCACCCACCATCCAACCAGTCTCTGAGGCTGCCTCATAGATTCTTTGAGCCTCTGTGTTTGATTTCTGTATTAGCCTACTATTTGTCAATGTTCTAAAGGTTGAGATTGATATTTTAAATTTTATTTTTAAAACCAAATATTTTGATAATGTATAATTCAAAATTTCACATTTGGAAGAACAAAGAAAATCTCATTTTAAAAGAAAAATTCTTGCAGAGCCAAGTTTCATTGTCGCAAATTACAATTTATTAAGGGTTAGTCTCAGGAGATAGCTCAGCCTCACACAGCCACTTGCTCACTTCCCCTGCTGGGATGGGGACAGAATTGGAAGGGCAAAAGTGAGAAGTCCCAAGGGCTGAGATAGAGATAGTATGGGCTAAGCAAAACCTCTCAATGCAAGCGATGGGAAATAGGAATTCATTCACTTCTTTCCATGGGCAGGGAAATGCTCTGCCATCCCCAGGAAAGTAAGACTCTTGTTGTGCATAATGGTGACTTGGAAAGACAAATGTCATCACTCCAAATGTCATCACTCCAAATGTGTGTCTTCTCCTTCCCCAGCTCTATATGCTGATCATGAGGCCGTATGGCCTGGAGTATCCCTTTGGTCTGTTGGGGTCAGCAGTCCCAGTTGTGCCCCTTCCCAAATTCTCTGTCTGGGCAGCACAAGAGACAGAAAAGGCCTTGATTCTGTGTAAGCACTGCTCAGCAACAGCTAAAATTCCCCTCTATAACCAAGGCTGTTTTTATCACAGGTCCAAAACAAATCATCATGTGAGCTGCTGTGAAGAAAGTTAACTCTATCACAGCTAAAACCAGTATAATAAACTGCAGTATTTTTTCATAAGTACATGGTAATAGCTACAGAAAATTATTTATAATTTTGAGTGGAAAATGTTCCAGGTATATTTATTCTCAGTGATCTCAACTAAACAATTTTACAGAAAATGTAACAGTTTTTCTCTGATGCTTGATGAAATAAATATTCTGTGTCTTCTCCCCTGACAATGTTCCATACAAATGAAAAAGACAATCCTGGAAGTATTACTGTGCATTGTGAAAAATATCATCAGTTTGGTACAGATGTGGCAATTTTTCAACTCCTCCTATTTCTACTCTAAGCTCACTTTTTTTGGACATTACTTACTTTCAAATACTGTAAAGTGTCATTCAGTAGTTGCACCATTGTCGTTTGGGTAAGAGACAAAGAGAGAAATTGTTCTCCTACAGAACTAGTAAGGAGTTAGAACTAGGATCACTGCCCCCAAATACTAAGAGAAAAATACAGTGTCTTTCACTGGTAATTGATAATACACAAGTAAGAGCTGAAATAAATTCCTTAGAATCTGAAAAAATGATCTGTGATTTGGAATGACCTTTATTTGCTTTCATTCACAGTGTTTGGGATATCACCCAAGACTTAGAAAACATTTTCATTTTCTCTCTTCAAAGATACTTATTAATGCTCCAATTTTACTTTTATAATGCAACTCTCTATCCTTAATGCACCCCAAAATGTGTCCTTTTGTCCTCTTCTATTTATTTTACCATTATAGTTAGTGGCTTGTGCAATTAGGATTAATGATCAAATTAAAAGGTATCCCAGTGGGTGCCTTTATTTAAATATTTGTACTACACCAGTAATGTCTTGTTATATAATAGATCTAGAAAGCTCAATTAAATCTTTACTTGAAGAAGGCTGCTGAAGTTTTCCCCAGATTCTTTATAAGATTGACTTAAATCAGAGGAATTCTACTTTAAGCGAACTCTTTTTCTCACATAATTCCCACCTGCCCTGATGAAGCTTATTAGGTGTTTGGACACCTAATTATTCTTAAATTAATATTCCACTAACCTTAGTTAAAAATTTAATATTACCAAATTTGAGAACAGAAAGTTTTTTAAAATATTGATGAAATGCCATTTGTTTATTACTCAAGAACGCTTCAAAGGTGGGGGACATTATGTAAATATTTACAGATTTCTTTTAATTTGAATGTGAATTAACATCCTGAGATCTGAACTAAGACCTTAGGACAACTTTGGTATTACCACATAGAATGATGCTTGCAGAAAGCTAAAGAAATCTAGCAAGTATCACCTGTTTGATGAATTTGATAAACCTAAAGCACTTTTTAGTCCCTAAGAGTAAATTGCTGGGGAGAATTAGATTTGTTAGATTAGTTCATTTTTACAAATATGAGTGGGTACAATTTTCAGTTCTGTTAAAGGATTGTATATAAAANTGCCAAAGATTTTATGCACTCCTGCTAAGCCAAAGGGCTTGTATGTCTAGTAATGGTGATTTTTTTATACCAAAGATGAAGGAGAGGGAGAGAACTTGATAAATAATTGAGTTTGTTCCAAAAAATTCAGTGGCACAAAGTAAGAAATATACATGAAAGGGGGTGAAGAGAATGGATTTGCCAGAGCTAAGGAGTGTNTGGTTTTAAATGTTGCAGGGGATATGAGGGACTCCATACATGTCCCTTAGGCTTACAGGTAGGATTGATTATTTTTTTTTAGATATGGTTTTTATTCTAAAGAGCAAGATTTATTGAAACAAGATTTTGTGATTTATCCTCTTTTACTCTCCTAAATAGGCCAAGGTCTGCCCTTCAGAAGTCCAATGCAAGAGCCTTATTGATGTTGCTCCTCATTTCACCAAATATTGAGAACTCTATAATTTCATG
>VZTT01056372.1:25892-36922 GCA_013400855.1 Buphagus erythrorhynchus
TCAATCCTTCTGTGTTATGGAGGGAAATATCTCCTTAGATTCTTTGTACTGTTCCAGAATGTCTTCATATTCAATAAGTTAGGCTCAGTCTTCATCAGGACTGTGTTATATGAGAGACAGATTTAAGACAGGGAATATTTATTTAACAACGTAGAGGGATGGAAGGACTTGTTCTACATCAGTAATAAATCTGCATGTGTACTGGTAGATAGTTGATATTTCTATGGAAACTGGTTCTTTGGAGGATTGTCGCGTTGTGATAAACACAGGCACACAGAGGTCATGGCTTGTGGACAGGACAGAAGAGCAATCTTGTTCTCCTGATGAAAAAGCAATAGCAAATGAGCAAATGGAAGTGCTGAACCAGCATGACTTGTCTGCCTGCCAGGAGCAGCTATTTTGGTGCATTGCCAGGTGGACAAATGCTGAATTGCTCCTGGCTTGTGAAGGTGGAGGGAAGTAATCCAAGCGTAGGTTAGCAGAGCTGGCATGACTCAGAAATAAGAGAGGAGAAGCCTGGCTCATATCCAGGTATAGGAATAGCAGGGTGGATCAAGGTGGTGAAGAAATGCAGTTTGTAAGTCCATACATGAACCTTTTCCCTTGGAACCAGTGGTGAAGCCATATCACAGCATGAGCTCTGGAGAAAAAATAATGACAGAGGCTGGTTTTGGGAGGTACAGTAAAAAATAATTGTTCTTTATGATCATGTAGTTAAAGTCCCCATAATACATCCTTAGAGTGAAGAGGTTTAATCCCTCTCTTTCCTTTCTGCAATGATATTAAATTTTGGCTCTGCCTCCCCACACAACCTTTCTGCTGTTTTACAGCTGTCTTTTTCTTGGAAACACTAAACCACTGGGCATTGCTGGTGCAGGCTGTGTGTAGATTCTGCCAGGTTCTGCACACATGGCAAACAATGCAATTCCCATGATGTGAACTCTTGCCAGATCACATGTATGTTCTGAATCTCAGCTACAGAACTACCTTGAAAGCAGTCTAGAAGTCTCCAGATGAATGCAAATCTAGAGTAATGAAATTATGATTTCCAAGGCAAAGTGGTGAGAATATGGGTTGTTTAACAGGGACAAAAGAAAACAACCTCAAGCTGCACCAAGGGAGGTTTAGATTGGATCTTGGGAAAAAAAATCTTCACCGGAAGAGTCCCCAGGCACTGAAAAGTGCTCCACAGGGAGTGGTGAAGTCACCATCCCTGGAGGTATTAAAAGATGTCTAGCTGTGGAATTTAGGGACATAGTTTAGTGGTGGACTTGGCAGTGCTGGGCTAACAGTTGGACTTGATGATCTTAGAGGTCTTTTACAACCTAAGCATTCTCTGATTCTATGATTTTGATCACGTAATAACACCTTGTAGCTTTCGAATTATTTTACTTACTGAAGTTTGCAAGACCCGCATTTTTTTTTTCCTCTTTGGAAATTATCTGTTTCCTGAGGTGAGCACAGAATTTAAACTGGAAAAGTATACACACATTGACATGCTGGAGTCACAGAATAACATGCAAGAAGTAACACCTGTAGGAGTTCCTTCATTTTACTAAGTGAGAACATTCATGACTTGGGAGATCCAAATTCAAATTGTACCTGCCCATAGCAGGGTGAGTTGGGACTAGATGATCTTTAAGCTGTATTCCAAAGCTTTAATATCCCATGATTTTGTGAATTCTTTTTGTCTGCTTGATGGATTTTCAGTCTGTATATCAAGTTTCTGAATAGGGCTCAAACCACTGTAATTGCAGTAGTCCACATAGGCTTCTCTCAGCCTCTATGAATGCTATTTTCTCTTCTGAATGAATATTCAGTAGTAGAGGGACTGAATCTCTGCTGTCTCCTGAGTTTTACAGTTAGTGCAGAGTAGTATTTTTATGTTTTGTGTGCTAGGGTTCTTCTTTTGCTTGAGGATGAGGGGTGAAAAGCAGGGAATATTAATTTAGCAGTTATTAATTTGAAATTATATGTTTTTGTATATTCTTCATGAGCTGTTCTACTTTCTATTAAAAAATATGCAAGTGTTGATAGTGGTTTTCTGAGAAATACAGCACCTGAGTATAACATCTGTTCTGGAATACATTTAGTTTTTTGTAGAACTGGAAAAGCATCAAGAGAATACAATGAATTAGCTTATCATTAAGTGATTATAGCTCGGTGAGTCCCTAGAAATCAGGAGGTGGTAGGTTCAGATTTACAGAGGAAAAGTAAAAGATTTGAATGGTCCCCCTCCCATCATGATTAGATGCCCAGCCTTTCTGGTACTTGATCATAAACACTGCTGCTTGTGTCAGTTTTGTGATATCAGCCCTACCTACATTTTAACTTGTCACATCTTCTCTGAAATGCAATTTTTTATTTTGGCTCAGAAAAAAGCAATTTCATCTAAGTTCTGTTTCGAGAGGAAAAAAGCCCAAATTCACAAATTCAAAGCCACAATTCAGGTTTATTCAATTTATTTTTTTCAAAGTGGGCTTCATCAGTCAATGAAGTGGGCATGGGGGAGGAGGGATGGGGCATCACTGATCTGTGTGTCCCAGTCTAATTCTCCTAAAAGGGATTTTTCCCCCTTATAGGACAAGAAAACAAAATATGTGTTTATTTATTCAGAACATGAACAAGCATAAAAATCAACACAGAGGAAAAATTGCTGTTTGGATAAAGAGAGTTCTGTTTATTTCCCCACAAGTAGTACTGTCTAAATCCTTTTCCACAGTACACCTGAAATCCTTGCAGCTCTTTGCAGGGCTCTGTCTCTTAACTTGTAAATACACAGGAAAGAAGAAAAGCAGCAGAAACAGACTAAGACAGCAGCAATGAACTGTGGAGTCAAACCACTGATAACAACAGGAGTTTAATATTAGCCATTAACCTCTGCAACATCCCTGCATTCAACTTGGAACCAGCTCTCAGAAAATACCTTCCCTATTGATATGCAACCGAGAGAAATATTCACTTGTGAAGTACATGCAGTTACAAAATCTGCAGTTGGTTAAGTGTTCAGAACAAAAGAGCTGAAGTAACAGTAAAGCTTAAAATGTAGGGATACTCAAAATTTTGCGAGCAATTTNTTGGGAGGAATTTTGTTTTTTTTTTTTTTGTAAAAGAGTTTGTCACTTCAGTGCAGATTTCTCCTGCAGAGACTGCAGGTTATCTTCAATAGTTAAAGATGGATTTCTGAACTGCAGGAGACAGGGAACTGCATGTCTAGCTGGAACTTCAAGCAAATTCTCAGATTTGACTGAGTAACTAAAAGAGTTTATATGCAAGTACAAACACACTACAGGAAAAACACATTTCGGAGTGTGGTAGGGGAAAGAAAGGAAGGGAGACTAAGCATTTCCTTCAGTATCATGTTTTAAGCAGCTCTTTTCTTTGAATAGACTGCTGCTATCCCATATGATGGCTTGAGTTTTCATGATGAGAAGTGACCAAGTTTGTCAGGAAGAGATGATGTATTTTATTGGCTAGAGTTCACCTTATTCCAGCTTTATCAGACAAGCTTCTGGGAACACAGTCTGAAGTACATGCTAGTGGCTGTAATAAAACACTGGTAGCAAAATTAGTATTGCTTCCTGCCAAACATTATCTTGCATTTATCTTTCGGTTGCTGTGGACACAAATAATGCTATTGCTATGAAAATAATACCAAAGGTGGGGAATTTTTTCAGTTTTGGAAATTCTCACAGGTCTGATTTATTGCTCTGGACACATTTAAGTCTTTGAACCATTATTATGTTTACTGCTCAGTAAACCTTGATTCCCTTAGCTCAATTCTTCTGGAAATGATAAATGGATTTATCTATTAAAATATATGAAACATTCAAACTTCCTTTAAGTTCCTTTTGCTCCTAAATTTTACTTTCAGTATGTAGAACCAGAGTAATCAGTGGTTCTTTCATTCTGTGAATATTTGAAAGTTTTTCTCCAGCAATATTGATCTTTGAGAGGGTTTTACATTATCTCATAACTTCACCATCTTAAAACACCACAGTATTTTAATTACGAAATGCAAACAAAACATCAACACCACCAAAAACCCACAAAAACTGTTCCCTGGAAATGCTGCCATTATTTTGTGATGAAATGAATTTAAAATTAATTGGTAATGTAAGCATTACTCTTAGCCTGTCATCTTATGATATTCTTTTCAAAATGGATCACAATATGAAAGGAAAACCAATGATGACCTTTCAGCATGTCTAAGCTCATCTACATAATATTTCTTCTTCTCCAGCTAATTTCTGTCCTTCAGGGGCAAGATGAGCACAATTATTTGAAAGGCTGAAAAAGTGGGAAAAGTCTTCAGGATGTTTTGTTGAAAGCAGAGAAAAATTGAACTTAAAAAATTAAATAACCAACCTCCAAAATCCCAAGAAAACACACATCTACATGCTTAACAATGTACCTATATTTTACCATCTTATGGATTTAAGTAAATTGTACTGTGTACAATTGTTCTGTACTTTGGGTTTAGATACAGAAAAGAAAATCTTAAATTTTAACAACAAAACCCCAGGCCAAACAAGTCTTGTAAGTTTTAGCACCAAAGGAAAAAACTTAAAATTCTGAACCACTACAGTTCTTCATCACGTTAAATGTGGTTCTTCATCACTGTCTCATCTAAACATCAATTTTTTCTCGTCTTCTGTCCCATCAAGAGAAAAAAGCCTTATTTCAAAGGCTAGTTCTTAGCACTTTGTAGACTCCATCTTCTAAATCACATTGATTTGTCTCAATCATTTTTTTCGCTAGTTCAAGTTCCTTCCTAAATTAAGTTTTGCCTATCTAATGGATTTTATTGATAACCATAAGCAGTCTCTCGAGCAGTCTCCAAGCATCTCTTTTAATCTTCCATCTTGCAGATTTATAAACAGGCAGTTTTTAACTGATTCAAATTACAATGATGCTATGTATTAAGGCTGTTCTAAAAAAAAAAATGAAAACAAGATTTAAACCAAGAAAAGGGTTGGGAAACTTCTTGCATGACTTCATCTTTTTCATCCTTAAAAATTCTCAAATTTTATAGTTTTTCATGCAGAGTGAATAAGACACAAACCCCAAAATCAAAAAGTAGCATACTGAGACTTTCAGAATCACAGTAGTCAAGGTGTTGAAGCTTTTAAAAAAAGTCCAATATTTAAATATTGAGATAAACTAAAAGAGTTTGCACTATTATAAACATGATGTATACCATCTTTTCAGTAAATTTTTGCTGTAGGGTGTAATTCTTGATGCACTAGTGCCAATTATTCATTTTCTTTAAAAAGAGTTTAAAAAATGACTACCATTCTCTTGGGCAAAAGCTAAACCAATACAAGACACTATTCAGAATAATGAAAATTTGTTAGTTGACCTGTTTATGGCATGCTGAAAGCACAATAGAAAATATAAAAAAACCACTTCAACTTCTACATGAAAAATTTATCCACTCTGGCTAAAATAGTCTGTATATTTTTAGATCTCCAGGAACTGCTATCACCAAGCTAATGATAAAGTCATAATATTCCACTTTGATGTCCTAATCCAAGTTCCTCTCTCTTTTAAAGAATTAAAATATTACAGGTTACTTCTTGGGATTCAAAGGGTGGCTAAACTCCTTAAAACAACCATGAGGGAAACCCCTAATGCACACCTGGATAATATGACCAAAAGCCAAGAAAATGTATGAGTAGGTTCCTCTCACAAGTGCACCTCCCACTGAAAAATGGAAAGTTACCAGTTTCCTATAAATATTTCAGAAAACAAGACAAATGTAAAAGGCAGAATTTTTAGCAATATATGCACTGTCTTTTTGCTGCTTCTGTCACCCAATACTGTCTCTCCTGTGCCAAGATATTTTTTTTCATTAGCTATTCTTTCCAGAAGCTAATAGCAATAAAAATATCTTGTGTCAGAAGCCAAGAAACTGCTTGGAATATTTAACAATATTTTTTATACAGGCCACAACCATATACTAATTATTTGGCATTGTTCTAATTTGATTAAAAGACTTTAATATGTACTTTTTTTGCAAGATTGGAGCTGAAGATTATTGACACGAGCAGACCAGTGCCAGTGGGGTGATGAACTATATTGATATTTGAAAAGAGGGGTCACTACAAAGAATATAATGTATCATGGTTTTTTAAACTTCAAATCAATACTGTTAAAAAGAGACACCTTTTTTGCTCTCAGCCTACTTAATTTTCCTTTTGCTTTTAGATATTTTTTGTCTTTTTTTTATCCTCCTTTTAATGAAGATCCTTCCTGTACATTTACATCTTTGCCTCTTCATACTGCTTTTATTCTCTCTTTCTTTTTAGCAGCATTTTCCTTGTTCTCTCTTTATACTTCTACTTAGTTAAGGACAGTGACTAAACTTATCCTGCAAGTCGCTACTACCTTTCAGCAGATGGCACTGTTATTTAGTCTAACTAGCAGGGCAAGACAATTAACTTAAACCCCTTTCTTAAACAATGAAATAAAGACGCCTTTTTGACTGCATTTCTACCTTATAAACAAAACTAATGTCAAGATTACTGATAAAACGCTGTGATATTATTTTAACCTTGCATGTGATAAAAACATGTTGCTAGACGCCAGACTTCCTTTAAAGGGGCTCTGGAACCATTTAGAAAAACCGCTTCTCCTCTTAGCAGACAAGTTTGGGGGGTGAATTTATAGCGTGCACCTGCCCTCGTTACCCTGGAGGCCTGCTGTGGCTGGTGTGGTTACCTGTGTGTGTGAGAGTGCTGGAGGCAGGAGTGCAGACCCTGCCTGTGTGGGGTACCAGCCCAGCCTGGCACAGAGCCCACCAGGCTCTGCACTGCAGGCTCCCACAGATGCCCGGGGAGCCTGGTGGAGAACAAGCAAGTGCTCTGCCAATGCTGTCAGAAAAACATGCAACTTCTGTCAGCTCCAATTACGAGGAGGAGATTAATCACATCTCTTAACTCTGTCCCTGGTGGCACTCTGGCTGCTGGAAGGCAGCTGTGAGCAGGAGTTTCTCCAGTCTGCTGCCAGCCCCACTGCTTTTCCAGCAGCTCCATTTTGAGATTCCCTGAGGTGTAAAACCACATTCTATCAGTTTGCTCTGACTGATCCGTGAACTTCTACTTGCAGTTTGCTCCCATGATGTTTCTCTTACAGTTAGCACTGGCTATTTTACCTCTAATACATCCTGTGGGCTTTCAGGTTCAGCTGCCTTTCGTGTTCTTGCCAGAGCAAACTTGGAATGGTAGAGTTGTGACTATTACCCCCTTTTGTGCTTCCACCATTTCGGAAAGAGCAGGAAAAATAGACTGGGATGGGAAAAAAGTTTGATGTGAACTGGGGACTTGTGATCAGCAATGCTGGGCTGAAGGGGCCCACCTTGAGTGTAGGCACGTAAATAAGAGACAGCCTACAGGACATGGTCATGGGCAAAGCTCCCATAACTTTTCTGGGTACTTCTCTGAAACACCTGAAAAACAGGATGCACTGGAGGTCTGGGTGAAGTTACAGGACTGCTACCTCACTCAGATGACATGGGCAGGGTGGGACAGCTCACACAGCTGCAGCACTGTGATGGACAGATAGAGACTCTAGGAAGCAGAGTGGGAAGGTAGGGAGAGTGGGCTCCCTTTTATGTGAACTACAGGAATACATAAAGCTCTGCCTAGACAAGGAGCCAGCCATGAACTGGGCCAGGAGGAGGCTGACAAATGTTGATTTTGTGGTGGGTGTCTGCTCCACAACACCTGATGAGGATGTAATATTAGATGAAGTGCTCTTCAGGCAACTGGGAGCATCCTTATTTTTGCCAGATCTGGTCCTCATGGGTAACCTAACCACCCTAATATCTGCTGGAGGGGCAACACAGGTTTGAGTACAGTAGTGACAATTTCTTAACACAGATGATGAAGAAGTCAATAAGGAGAGGGTACTGTGATAGGTCAGGTTCATCCAAGAACTGATGATCCAAAACAAGCAGCCTTGACTACAGGGAAAATGAGATGGTGAAGTTCAGGATGCTCAGACGAGAAAACAAGGCTAAAAGCACAATCACATCCCTGGTCTTCATAAGAGCAGAGTTTAGCCCTTTCAGTGCCCTGCTTTAAAGAATCTGATGTAATACAATCTGGGGAGAAAAAAAAAAACAACACAAAAGCAGACTCCAGGAAAGCTGGTTGACTTTCAGGTCACCTGCAATGGTTCATCCCAACACACAGGAAATCGAGAAAACAGAGCAGGAGGCCTTAATGGATGAACCAGGATCTCCTGGTTCATCTATGGCTCAAATGTTAAAAGGAAGTAGATAAAAGAAGGCAGCATTGGACAATCCAGAAGGAACACAGAGATACTGTCCAAATATGTGGGGAAAGCCAAAATCCACATGAGTTTACATCTGACAAAGGATGTAAAGAAAGACTTCTATAGGCACAGTGCCAGCTAAGTTAAGAGCCTTTTCTGCCTTTTCCCTTCACTCTCACCTCAACCCTCCTAAACATTATTTTTTGCTCTCAACAGCAGGCTCCTCTTCCAATTTACTTTACTTCAACCACTACCATGCAAGATGCACAGTTCCTTAAATATCATGTCTTTTCCTATTTGCTATCTTAGTTGTATTTTTTCTCTACTTCTCATCTCTGCTTCTCATTCCTTTCACGGTTCTGTCCCCTTCCCTGGACTATCAAGCCACTTTCTGGAGGAAGTCACAGTCCACCACCTCCCAGACATATACATAATTAAGGCAAATTAAGTTGCCCGGTTTTGTACAGTATTTGTCTATGATTCATAAGCTGAGAATGGAGGTAGAGAAGCAAAGCCTTTTAGATGCTTTACTTTTATTCCTGAAAGACTTCCTGCTGCTATTCCCATGCCCTCCATTGCTCTTACACAGCTTCCTTCTGTATTTCATGCTTCCTGGTGCATGTCCATGTCCCATCCTGTCAGGGTGTTTCCATTGTCCATTTGCCATTCACTGAACAGTAACCAACGTCTTTCATCCTTCAATCATGTTTTCCCTGAAAGCCTTTTAGATTTCTTCACATTTTGTTGGTCTGCTTAATAATTAGAAAATCCTATGAATCCTTTAACTTCAGATGTGACTTTCCTACTCACGCATTCATCTTAGCTATGATTCTGCAAATCTTTTTTAGAATAAGTAGCTCATCACAAGTTCCTTTCATCGAGACTTAATCCTTACTCCAAATGTTGCAATTGCTTTCCAGTCTTGCTATAGGGAGAAAGTTAATGTTGGAAATCTTCCAGGCGCATCAAATTGAGGAAAGGGTGCTAAACAGTAACGAATCTGGGAGCAGATGGTGTGGCTGTGTGATTGCTATGGAAAATATTTAGATTTTAATAAACATACAAATACTAGGAGAGAAAAATTATTTCAATTCTGCTAATATTTTTATTTAAACATATTTTTCCTGGAAATGTGGTCATATGGAAACCATATTTTCACAAGACTGTCATTTAATGCCATTAACAAATAAGAGTATCATTGCACATGAAGTTGTTTTTCAAATCACATCATTGCATGCTTATTAGAATAATTTTACGGCATGTAAACATCATTTACATATGAATTGTGATAGTATCCTATTATCTTTCTTGCTGAAACAACTCTTCTCACAAGAATTTTAGGTTTCTGGATTAAAAGGAACAAAAATAATTTGGACACTGAGAGATGAATGAGTTTACTAAAAATTTAATATAATCTAACTTAATAGTTGCAAAAAACCCCTTTGTCTGTTGGACTACAGATGAACAGCAACTGCCTTCTTATTGGGCCAGCCAGATAGTGGATCCAGAAAATGTGGGTGGAAAATGTGACTGCTGTTTTTTGAAGAAGCCAGAATATAACATAACAACAGCCCCATTCTTTATTAGCAGTTATTGTCCTTTTTTTGACATGAAATATGTAAGATTTCAAAATATTTACTATTTCAAAAATTAACTTCACCAATAATGTGGAGAAATCTGATCTGTGTTCTTTGTTTAAATAAATCATCTAGAATTGGATAAGGATGAGAGTTCTTAAGCTTTTGACCAAGCAAATTAATTTATACTCTATGAATTTGCCATTCCTACATTGTCTTGTTTTTTCAGTTAAAAATACTTACAGCCAAAATATTTGCTGTCAGAAAGCAAAACAGATTTAGCATAAAACCCCTAAAACTCAGTATCTTTGAAACATTTTTGTGTAAATCTCAAAAGGACACGTTCAAAATATATTTTCTGTCCCTTTTTGGAAAAATGATTGCTGACTCTCGTGTTTCCCTTCCACCACCCAAAGCTGACATAAATTGCTTAATTACAAGTAAGAGTTTCAATGTTAAGAATTCTTTGATTCAGAAACATCCCAGCATCCTCCTCTGGCTTAGACCAGAATAAAACCTGCTCCAAGAGGAAGTGCCATATACAAAGGAAGACTTTATTTACGTACTAAAAAAGCACAAAATGTAACAGAAACAGATGCACTTTTCTCATATTTGGTAGCAAACTGATTTATGAGATATAAAACTATTTAAACTACTTAATTACTTCATGAGCATTGATATATCAGGAATGTTACACATCTCCACAATAGATTTTATTTGATTTAATTCTGTAATATTGTTGGAGGTCTCATTTTTATCCATGTTCTTATCCTTTGACTTAGTCATTGATGAGAATAAAAGTGCTTTCTACCTCAGTGGAAGAGCAAAATTTACTAGAAGTAACATTCTTTAAAATTTTGGAAGTCCTCTGAAATATTTGAGTAATTCTTTAATATCTTGAAAATTTTTCTATATATTTCTTCCTTATGCCTTTTCTTTGAAATAATATTGCTGAAATTTTGTTGCAGTTTCTCAGACAAGATATTATTTTAAGAATTTTTGGTGGTTTTAAATAACAATTTTTAAAAATACCAATTTAGTCTTTTTACATATTCAGGGATAATTATTGCTATTACCCATCCTTGAATGGTATTGCTTTGCAAGGAATTGAAACTTTAAATTAGTTTTTGTTTAGTTGTCTTTTTTTTGTTTGATTGGTTTTTTTTTTTTTTA